>JBBPLC010000131.1:0-60724 GCA_038089535.1 Hemileccinum rubropunctum
AATGAGCCTTGGCTTTTTGGTTTGCCATGACTTATGTAAACATTTGATGAAGTCTGAGAACTTGATTGCGCTCACTGAGCATGTGCGACTCCACGTTGTCTATTTGCAAGTTTTATACCTTGCCTACGAA
Organism: Hemileccinum rubropunctum; assembly: GCA_038089535.1. NCBI lineage: Eukaryota > Fungi > Basidiomycota > Agaricomycetes > Boletales > Boletaceae > Hemileccinum > Hemileccinum rubropunctum. Next base: position 131 of record JBBPLC010000131.1, read on the forward strand.
TACGATTCTTTATGAAGCAGGCCGTCAGCAGGCAAGGGTACAACAAAGATAAATAGCGCGGTAGGTAGTACACGCGAAAGCACAGAATGGTGACCAAAAGTACCACTTCGATCAATGATACTAGTATTAACGGACTCTCGACAAGAACGTCAAGGTTCACTTTTATGCCTTCTCCTTCTGCTCTCGTTAACCGATATCACTGCTTGTTTCACTGTCCGGCTCGGGAAGGTACAATTCCTCCGGAGTAGGATTCTGGAATAAGACGAACTTCTTGATGCCGTATGGAATCTGACGAAGTCCGTATGCCACATGGACGTGTGCGGGTATCGCAAAGACTTGGTCCAACTCTTCGAGTGTCTTACCCTTGGTCTCCCGGACGAAGAGAAGGATAAGGACCCAGAGGATGCAGCACCAAGCAGCATACCACGCAAAGGCACCTTGTGGTTTGAAGGCAATGACAAGCGATGGCCATGTGATCGAGAGCACAAAGTCCCAAAACCACGTCGTTGCAGTGGCGAATGACATGCCGATATCACGGATATAGAGTGAGAACGCTTCGGCGGAGTAGGTAAACGGAACGGGGCCTTCTCCTGGGGAATAAAAGATCGCAAAAAGGTCTGTCATACAAGTGTCAGAAAGTGCAAAACGCAAGTAAATGTAATACCTACATATCCCAATGGCGACTCCAGCAAGACGGCCCTGCTCATTCGTATCCCAGAAGGAGAAACCTGTGATGAGCAGACAAGCTGCCATGCATGGGAAAGTGAATAGCAAGAGATTGCGACGGCCAAAGGTATCGATCTACATTGCATCACTTTAGCGAAGATGGCAGAGGAAAGATATATCACTCAAACGTACGGTAAATACGGCGGGGAGTGCGAACAACCAATTCAATGCACCAAAACCAAGGGATGCAGCTAGTGCAGAGACTTGGCTGAAACCCGAACTCAGAAAGATGTTGGAAGAATAGTAAGCTATTCTCATTCGTTGAGCGCAAATCAAGTTCAAAAACAAGGCTACTTGCCAATGACGTTGACACCACAGAATTGCTGTCCAAACATGACGATCCAGCTGGCGAGTGCTGCATTCCTGTTGCGTGGTATAGTAAACATTTCCACCAGACGGTTCCTGCCCTTCTTCATCTCGTTCTCGGTCTGTAGCAGGAGATGGATGTAGTAGAGGTCCCTCGCAGCCTGAACCTGACAGAAGCGGAGGCGGCACAGTTCATTAAAGGCAGCATCATAGCGACCCTTGCTGATCAACCAACGGGGAGACTCGGGCGCAAACAGAACTTGCATACAGACGAGCAAGCCTGGAGTACCCGCAGACCCAAGCATCAATCGCCAGTTCAAACCTGTGATGCCAGATGAATCCGGGATGAAATAAAATGCCAGGTCAACAAGGTCGCCGACGAAGATGCCAAAAGCAGTCCACATCTGCCACATCATGACAAGAGCTCCACGAATTGCAGCCGGGGAACATTCTGCGGCGTAGACAGGAACAGTGGCTGACTTGGGACCAATACCAAATCCAAGGAAAAACCGTGCGATAAAGAGATGCCACCACGTGTTTGTGAGCCCAGACCAGATGCAAGTGAGGAAGGATATCATGCAAGTGAGGAAAATAGTTTTCCTGCGGCCGAGCCATTGGTTGAGAGGGTCAGTCAACCAGCAGGAGATGGTTGCGCAGCACCTGTCCACAAGTTCAGCTAAGGGTGAGTCAAAGCAGTCCGAGAACGTACAGATAAGGAGCAGAGTTCACAACCCCAATTAGCCATCCATCTCGTGCTGATCAATAATCAAACATCGCTGGTTGCCATCGGATTTGAAACACGGTGCTCACTGTTCGTAGAGTCACCGATCCCAAATTGCGTGGGATAAATAATCTGAGCACCATTAATCACCGCCTGGTCCATGCCTTGTACGGTGGCAGCTAGTGAGGCCATGATAACCATCTGTAAAGCGACATTACAATCATGTCATGCCGATACGTTGAGCACACTGACCCAGTAGAGCGTCCCTGTTTGTTTCCACTTGTTATTCACCTCGTCACTTAGGAGTTGCCTTTCTTCCTGGGTAAAGTTGTCCAGGCGGTTGTACGCTGTGGAAAACAAATGGATTTAATGTACACAAAAAAAGTGAGTTCGTGGGACACAGCCTCGGGGTCCTGTGCGAGAAGTGCACCCTTTTGCAATTCGGGGAGAATGTGCATCAGCCCGCGCTCTTTTGCGAAGACCTCAACATCCGACATAAGCCGGTCACGGGGAATACCCTGCAACGGATTGGACAGCTTAGCATATGCTTTGCTATAGAACAGCAGATTAGCGAGAAGAAAAAGAGAGGAAGAGATGAGGGCTACGCACGCAACAGCTTCCGTTTGGGCGTCGAGTTTTGGATGATGGCCGTGCTCCTCACCGTGAGTTACTCGCAGGTCCTGTTTGATCTCTGACATTGTCGTTATGAACAAGCGGAAAACGCACGTAGATGGATGGGTCGTCGAACAAGTGGCTTTACGAAGGCAGACAGCTTACCCATGGGGAGATTATATATCGTTCGAACTAGTGTACCAAATCAGTGGGGATATCATGCTGTGCGGTGACCCTTCAAAAAACCGGGACCGCAGTGATCCAACTGGGGACTATTAGCATTTTAGCTGACCGTGCGCAGTTGTCACAGGCTTGGATGTAGTTTTGGTGGATCAAAAGTATTGTAAGATAAGGAGTTTACGAGTTCCCTTAAAGGGCGAGTTCTTACAAGGCCGCATCAACCTGCCCGGAGTCCTCGTGGGAGAGCGCACAAACAAGAATGGCTCGCTGTTCCGCTTTTGCCGGCTGACAGCCGGATTCCTCAAATAATTTCAACATTTATAATCGCTGTACTCACAAACTCTCGGATCTTTTGTCGGTGAGTAACAATCCCGTATTCGTTGTCCACTGGGATCTTGATTCCTCAAAGATGTTCAACATTTAAAGTTGTTGTACTCGCAAACTCTTGGATCTGGGCTATACCTCTCGCCGACTGTCTACCGTTTAAGTCGTTTTCCGTTCTCCAGCTGATCAATTTCACAGAAATTGTGACAATCTGATGATCAGATGTGATCATCAACGACGATTCATCGTCGTCGATTCCAATCAGCTGCAACGGTATCGGTGTGGGTATTCGTCCCGATCTGACTTCATTATCACCTCTCGGTTGATTGAGATGGTTGTTGGCTAATTTTTTTTTTTGGTCCACATCGTGCGCAGAGACTCGAAAGCGGCACTGGACATTGTCAAGCCAGATCGTCCCCGCGCACGAATCCCACCGCCCAACGGATTCGCAGAGTCCACGGATAGACGCAGGAACTCAAATGACAAATTCGCCGACAACGCAGATGCGTAGTTGGCTGTATGCCATGTCGATATGGTCACCAGAACTTGAAGGCAGGTGCATCGACCCCGCACTGCACGGAGGCGCTCGTGAGGGCGTTAACCTTTGAATGGAGTTGTTCACCATGTCGGTGGGGCCTTTTTGAGACTGAAGTACAACCGAGACAAGAAGGGGCTGGTCTGCCCGAGTTTCACGTAGGTGCCACTGGCAATGCCCACATCCAAGTAACCTCGCGCGATTTGCTGATGCGATATATATAATACGCCAACATGCATCATGATCGTCATGACCAGTTCAGTCTCCGTACCATCCACATGAATCAAGATGGGATTCGCACTCCCACGAACTTTTTCCAGTCAAAACACACAAGCATTTCCAGCAAATGCGGGCACGACAACTGGTTCAAGCCACCATCAGCAGGATGTCGATGCCATGATGAAGAAACGGCGCTCACCGACACTCCATGTCGTTGCAACCATCGACCTTCTCAATGATCACGCGGCATTGAGGGCACTTTTTGACTCGCCCATCCTGCGAGGAGACCCACGCGTCAGTGTGAGGCCAATCTTGCTCTACGAGGCCCTTGCATAGCTCGTTTTCTGCACAAGTCAGTCCTTCATGCGCGTCTTGGTCACACCCATTGCAGACAGCGGCGAAGCAGGATGGACAGTGAAGCGATTCTGGGAACTCGCCAGGACGAACAACACGATAAATCTGGCTACACTCTGGAGTCCTGCAGAATTTGAACTCTTCAGGGTGTTTCGAGACGTACGAATCAAACGCAGCTTCAAGAATGCGGTCGAAGGATGCAGGAGCGATGAAGTGCTGGATTGTGGGGATGGGGAGAGGGACATCGCAACGAGTTTCATCCCCGGGGCAAGTCAGAGGAAACTGAGCTGACTGCAGAGAAGCCGAGATGTAGTAGCTCAGGCATGCAACACAATATACGTGTCCGCAGCCGAGTTGATACGGAGATGTCATGTCTTCCTTGCAGATTTGGCATACTTGTTCACCTTCCGACGCATTGTGCAGAGACAGTTCGTCGTCTAGGGATGGCGCGACGAGGTGTTCGAGTGCCTCCACAGGCTCGCCCCTTGCAAGGCTCTCCACCCTAACTTTTATTGCTCCGATTGCTTCCTTGATGGATCCAGCCAGGTGGATATGAACGATGTTCCTAACGTTATATATGTTTAATGTGGATGCCTCCTTCTCCTTGGCAGAGCTCAGAAGAACATCCCATTGGGCTTTCTGTGCTGTGTATTGCTCATGTGGAATGGTAATTGCAAAGTGCATAACCTGGGGGTCCGGGTCAGGGAGGTAGAACCGCTTGGATTGACTACCGTAGAGGTTATCCGAGAGGCTTGTGCGTGCAGCATTAGCTTCACCCCATGAAGAGAAGTGGGCATGCACGAAGACGACATCCTCCGCTCCGGGGGACTCCGAAGGCGGGTCGAATTGCATGAGTGCATCTGGGACCGCGCGTTCGATATCGTCACGCAGGGTGCGCGCAGTTTGCTCAACGTTATCTCCCAGTCGTTTCACAGACGACGAGCCTGTGAACGCCATGACTTCCTCATCGGTAACGGAAGGTGGGAGGCAATGGATCTTGATCGAATTGGTCCAGAAGCCACCTGTGGAACGCCCTGGAAGTGGTGTGATTGCTTTTACATTGACGAGACGATTCATGCAGAAGGAACCGTCGAGTTGTTGCACCTTGTCCTCGGCTATATACCTGTCAGAGAACTTGGCAACATAGCGCACCTCAACGTCCCAGGAGATCCTCAAGATCCCGGAATCGGCAACGCTCATACTACCCTCTGGGGTCCTGTTGGCGGACACTTCGACCGCGAGCGTTTCGTCCTTGAACTCGAAGCCATCTACCATCTTCGCAAGCACCTGCCCTGCATCAGTATCTGTGATAATCTGTGCCTCGAGTTTCTCGTCAGAGCCTGTCTTGATGTTAACGAGATGGAAACGTTGACTGTCTATGTGTTGTCGGGTAAACAGGCGACGGACTTCATCCTCTCTCACGCCGAGAGGAAGATTCTTGATGTGCAAGGTGCACGTTTCGAATGCCGTGATTAGGTGTGGAATATCGAGCCCTGCGCTGTATGTAACAACGGAGCCGCGAACGACTTGGGTCATAGTCTTGGCTGCCTCTTCTTCTCTGGTTCTTTGGCGGTCACGTTTATGGGTAGCAGCAGCATGAGCTAGTCGGATAGCTGCGGCTTTGGCTCTTCGAGCAGCGGTTTTTACTTCCCGTATAGCAGGAGCTTCAGCGTTTGGAGGTGGAGAATGCAGAGGGTGATTCTAGAGCACGAGTAATTTAAGCCACGATCATCTGTAGTCATCTTATTCATGACGCTCGTACCTCGTGGCCACAGGGCACATCAGCATGAAGAGTAGAGGAAAGATCTCCATCCAGTTGGGATGATATCTGACTTGACGACGACTCGACTTCTTGTTCGTTTGCTACAATAGACTCTGATTGTTCCTGAATTTCGAGAGTCGTTCAACTTCGTGACTGCCAGTAGGAATCAAACTGCGGACGCACTTCATCGGTCTGAAAACGACAATATTGACCATGACTGTCCAGATGACTTGATGGAGGTGGCTCGACATCCTGGATAAACGGTCGAGTACTCATGATGGACAATCTTGAGGGAGGGAGGGCTGTTTGACAGCCTGAGCTTCTTATAGTTCAAGTCATAAGTAGCACAACTGCCAGTTGCATCGCGGGATACTATAAATATTGCTGTAGCAGTGCTGTGCAACGTGCATGACATCGCAATTTGGAACCCTGTTATACTGGATGTTAGCGGAGTCGTGGTTAGCACACACTGGTGTGCGCAGCCTGGGCAGAGAAGCAAGTAATGCGATTGAGACTGTGCATCTACAATACATTTAGTAGGATGATGTTTCATCGATCATCAGTGAATAATGCAACTCCAACCGGGGCACTGCCCACAGGAATACTCGTGTGTTGCAGGGACCCCAGAATTGCTGACTGAGGCAGTGTTGAGTTGGATATCGGTAGGCGCCATCGTCATTCCGTACTGCCTCATTGGAAGATAACACCGCTTTAGTCGATAAGGAAGGGGGCGAAACGGGTGATGGAATACACAGGATTAGAATAACTCTTGCCAATGTCTAGACTTCTCCAGTGCATGAGTTTTATGATCATGATACACGCGAAGTCGGAGCCTATCAGGACTGCAAACTTGAAGACAGTGTTATACATACCCAGACTGCGCTGAAATCCAGAAGTTCATATTTGCCTCGTTCTGATTTTCCTGTGTGCTGTGGCCCGTTAGCATCTCTACCACTACCGTCGTGGTTGGACTCGGAATGGACTTGTGTAAGGCGCTGTAAAGGGACATCAAAAACGAAGCTTTGAAGAGTGTACTAGTAGGCGCGAATCGATTGAACGTCGTCCGTACCCTTCGGAGGATGGACGTGTCTTGGATTTGGAGATCAGAAAACCCGTGTATGTGAGGTAGGAAAGGTCGACAGGGAAGTAGTGGTAGCTAATCGGTACTATAACCTGAGTGAATGTAAAAGTGTCGCTTGGTTAGTCCTGCCACAGGCTGCGGTAGTATTTCCCCAAGTCATTCAGGGTTACCCCCCCTTCTTTTTAGAACCTCGTTCATTGTCCTTCGAGGCCTTAATAAACTTGAATGGTACAGTCGTGTACTCACGTGCACGTGTAGGCTATATACTTACTAAGGCAAGGTCTCGGCGTCGGAGCCTGAAATTTAGCTGCGTCTGCTGCATACGTGCCGATGCCCGTCACAGTGGGCCACTTTGGCTACTAGTCCAGTGGGAGCTCTAATATAACTCTTACACCGCAGCGGTATTGTCTTCCTAGCAGGTTTTCGTTCCTGTCATGCTTCAGACCGATGAAGCTACAGCTCAACATAGACGCGACCTAATCGCTCGGTACCCTCTCGTTCAATATGTGCCCATCGAGGAGCGCAACACCCGGGCCCACTCTATATCTCGACCCTTGACCCAGTTTCTCCCTGTTTATTTGGAAGACTACCAAGCCCGATGCGACATCTGCCTTGCGGATTTCAGCCCACTTAGCGCTAGTAACACGGGTTCCGATGTGTTCGAACCACTCACGCAACTTCCGTGCGCTCATGTTTTTCATGTACGTCTTCCAGCTAAATTGAGAAATACCTGACCTTGGCCACTTCAGGCAACTTGCATCGGCCAGTGGCTGGTTCCCGATATGTCTGAAGACATCTCAGACGTAGATTTGGTGTCAAGAAACTACTCATGTCCGTCGTGCCGTGCGGATATTCAACCGGAAGCTTCTACAAAGCACAGTAACTCTATCGATACTCGCCCCGAGGATGGTCCGGGATCGGCGGACGAAGAACATAGGGACCTAAATATGCAATCGGTACCCGCTATCACACGCACAACTTTCTCAGCACGATATCATACTTTTTGTAACAAGATCCTGCAACTTGTCGGGCGGCGACGTTAGGGCAAAAAAAATTATAGTGATAGATCAAACGAGCGTTGCTCATAGTAATGCAAACCATCTTCATGTTTCCGTGTTCTCTTATTTTCTACACTACATTCACTTACCTCAATGCAATGTTCAAGTTTAAAACCCTCATGCCATAAATGGGTACCAAGTCCAATTCGACGACTATCAGTGGGTGGAAACGTTAGAGCGCGAAGGGATATCACTATTTCGGTTGGCCAGCAGCTGCCTCGTCAAAGACGCTAGTTTACATAACTCGACGAGGGAGACTTATCACCAATGATGCTAGTGAGGGTAACGACAAGTGCGATGTATTATTGACACGACGCCCATCATTGCAGAGACGCTGGTATGAATTGACAATCAATGAAGAATTGTTGGTTGATCTCCCACGCAAGGCCCCTTCAGGTCATGTATAGTAACTTCAGTAAGCGGTACTTGGGAACCATTTGAGCTAAATTACGCGACTCCTAGTGGTATGTACATCCATCTAGACGACGTTACTAGACATGCAGTCCCAGCCGAGCTTCACCGAGAGGAGTTCCATTGAAACCATTGATTGCAGCATCTCTCCAGCGAGCCCATCATCCCTCAAAACATCCTTTGGGACTGAGGTAACAGTGCCGGAGGACCACTTGCCCGCAGCGTCGGCCAACTGGGCATCCTACATGAATGTTCTTCGTCCACACTGGCAGTCTCTACCGTGGTGACCGACTCCACATCTGATTCGTCATCGGATGGAAGGCTGTAGAAGGTCGTTGAAGGCGAAGAAGGACTCGAGGGTATTTCTTCTTCCAGGTGGATCGCCACTGTTTCCTCGTCTTCTTCGTCGTACTCAGACGTCAACGAGACCACCTTATTGACAGGCACGCCGTTCTCTATGAGAAGCTTTGCTAGGGGTTGCAGGATTTCAACTCGGAATAGGCGCTCCAGCCTTCGCGCGCTACCTATCCGGTTCCTGGAGGCCTCATACAGGAGGTAGTCTTCCACGGTCTCAGAAACATCAAGGCGGAGATTGATAAGCTCCAGCTGCTTTCGCAATTCCTCGATGCGAGCACCGACCATCGTCAACAGGACCTCACTCGTGACGCGTTGCTAGTAAAAAAGTTGAGTTTTTCACAGGTGCTTTGGCACAGAAAGACGTACGAAAATCGTGATATGATCAAACCTTGCTAGAAATTCTTCGGGGAAATGCTCATAAATCTCTGCCCGGAAATGTTCACGTTCCTTCGCGTCTCCTGCGCCAATGGGTATGTTTGTTTGCCCAACGCTCGTAGACAAGATTATGAGACAATTGCTGCCGCATGTGAGTTCGCGAGACAGAGAATAAGTAAAGATACTCACTTGAAATCCACTGTCTTTCCATCACCATCTTTAATGGTTCCTTCATCAAGGATTGTCTGAATGAGCACTCTGAATTCCGTGCAGGCTAATTCGATACTAGAGAGTAAATAAAGTCAATCCCTATGCCCCGTCCAGATGTGATGTGATGTGCTTACTCCTTGATGAAAATAACCGAGAACGGTTTCCGTCTGATACATTCAGTGAGCTGACCGCCGTGGTCGAAACCTGTGCATGTAGGAGTTCCCAACTAACAATCAGGAAGTCGTCAGCCATACTCATCATCACAAATCACCCTAACGATACACACCAAGCGTGTAAGGTTGTGTGGTTCTCGGTAATCACTAGCATTGATCCGAATCAATCTGCCTGATTGACGCAGCGCGATGTTTGCAAGCTGGAACGTAGGTGCGGATGATCGCATCATAATGTTAGATATCTTGCAATTCCACGAAGCAGTTCCCGTACACACCTCCTTGACCAACAATGTCTTCCCTGAACCTGATGGCCCACCGAACAGGAAAGATGCAATCGGCTTCTGAGGACTCTTGAGACCAGCCCATAGGGCTTGAACTGCACCCGAGACGACTCTGATGGCTTCATCTTGGCAAACCACCTTGTTCCAAGTTGTAAGTACGGCAAAAAGCGCTATACATTGGACAGTACCCACAATTTTGCCCAATCTTTCCGCTATATGGATCATGTCCTTCGATTCGAGTGTTTCGGCCGCCGGAACGAAGGTATAATAAGAGGCTGTTTTCGCCACCTTCTTGACCGTGATTGGATCTTGTTCGTTGAAACTTTCGCTCTCATTTTCAACCGGAGTCGTAATGGGTGCTCCAGATTCAGCCTCCTTCAGCTGGTTGCGCAAGCTTTCTTGTTCTACTGATAGATTTTTATTCTTATCCAAGATCTTCGACTTGCTTGCGCGGTCCCTATCCGACTATAACGTCAGTCATGCAAACCTGTAGGAATCATAACCACTTGCTTTGCGTTGGAAAGGTCCTTTCTGTTCTCCTTGATTTGTTCGGTGACTGTCTTCAGCTTCTGGCGCAACCTTTTGCAATGACGTTTCGTCGAAGTGAAGGATTCAATCTTCTCGTCAAGTTCCCTTAAGTTAACTCGAGATTGTATCAATTTTCGATCGCTTTCCTCGTCAACTTCTCGCTGCAGTTATGTCAGGGAGGAATGTAAAGGGGGTAATGATATAAGAACCCGGACGCACATCTAGAGCTCGTATTTCCATCTCTCTCAAAACTCGCTCCCGCTGAAGCTTCCATAGGACCTCGGAGTCGTGCATACGATCAAGGGAAGCAGACGCGCATGCTTCGTCGATCAGGTCCAGTGCCGCGTCTGGGAGCCTGTTTTACATGTGAGAAGAGGAAGTGGAGTTGCGACATTAAGCACCTTTTATGAGCGAAGAACTGGGTAGCAATGGAACTTGCGGCCTTTAGGGCTTCATCGGTGATTCTCACCCTGTGGAATTGTTGAAAAGCGTCTTTGAGCCCCCTTAGAACTTCTGTGGTCTGTTCTGTCGTATTCTCGCAGATGTGGATCTAGGATTCAATCAGTGGGACTTTGGTGCGGTGCTCATCGGAAAGTAACAGACTGTAGAAAACTGGCGAGTTAGGGCTCCGTCCTTTTCTATATGTGTTCGGAAATCTTCGATAGTGGAACACCCGACACATCGCAGCATTCCTCTCATAAGATATGGTTTCATAATGGTCGCGGCATCCCTGAAAATATGGTCACGAACTACAAGCTAAAAATGACATTCTGCATCACTTACAGGCCGGTGCCATCATCTTGATATCCCCCAACAGTGATTTGGCTTAGATTGTCGAAGAATATGATTGCTTTTATACCACTCTCTTCGTGCTCTGCGACCTCTGTGAATAAAAAGAGCCTCAGCCGGTAGGTTTCAATGTACGAAAGGGAATCATACCTTCCAACATCTCTTTGATTATCTGCCCGAAATATTGTCAACACCAGAACTAGAGAGAAATCAGGGTTTCAAACCTGTTCGTAGGCCAACTTGCATTGGGTGCTAGCAAGGATTGAGGTTAGGTCTAATTCAAACACCCTTGCAATGACGGATTCTGGAACGTTCGAGTTGACAATTAACTCTGCCAAGCCTTCGACTATGGCCGTCTTTCCAACCCCCGGCTCCCCTACAAACACGAAGTGAGATGTTCGAAGCGAAGCAAAAAAAAGGAAGCGTACCGAGAAGGACTGCACTATTTTTCTTGCTGTCCGCGGTACGTAAGTACGATGGTATACCTTATAAAATTCTTGCTTACTATCTCGAGAGGATGGAAATGAGTCGGCGTAACTCGGAAGACTAAACGGGAATGAACATTATAGTTTCACCAAAGTGTCCGAACGACTTACCCTCCCTATCAACGGATCGATATGCTGTTTTGCTTCCTTCTTCTTTTGGATTTTTTCAGTTATATCGATGGCCCACCTACGACCATCACAATGTTAACAATGATATGCGGCGAAAGAATGCAGACAAATAACATACTGCTTTAACTTAGGGAACCTTTCGATAGCATACTTGGAAACAAACATTGGCCGTAATTTGCGTATAATGCCAGGGAGTTTGTCGGACTTCAAGAGAGGCCACTGCTTCAAAATATTGAGCAGTTTTTGGTTTTCAAGGAGCGCAAGGAGTACGTGCTGTTGTGCCATGAACGGGCTTTCCTGTTGTCAGAGGGAATAAACATCACGAGTTCGCACTGATTAACGCATTGAATACGGACAGCTTGAATGCGTATTTCTCCCGCCCGTTGAAGAACCTTGGCTGTATCTTCGCTGGCACTGGAGAGAATCCCCTGCCAGTATACATCCAAGTCAGCAAATGTATGAAATGTCAAAGGCTCATGGCTTACTTTCGCCTCAGCCCGAGGTCTTTGCTCGCCGCTAGGTTCTTCCTCAGGCTGCTCAAGCGTCCTCCAGAGGGCTTGTCCGATTTTCTGTTGCAAATGCAGTTGCCCATGGGAGTCGGACCGCAGATGATCATCAAGTCTATCAGGAATAACAATCGCCTGAGAAACAGCGGTCCAAAAGAGAGGTAATTCTAGAGTACTGGGTAACTCGGCTTTCGTGGTATGCAGTCTTGAATCATCCACGCTGACAAGGTTGCCGAAAAGGAGCTGAAGCACGAGATGGAAAGGCTTCACGAGCTGTGGCCCAGAGGGATGATCATAAAAACTTAGAGTCGATTGTACGAGTTGTAGGCATTTTGCCCATACATTATCCATCTCTTGGTCGAAGTCAAGGCTGAATGAGGGGGAAGCTTCTGTTTCCTGAGGGTCGGCCATTTGTGGGTGGGAGTGCAATGCGTCCAGAGGGTGTGGACCTTCACGAAAGCTGCATCTTTATGCTAGGCATGGCAGCGCCAATAGTTCGATCACTGCCTTGTGCGATAGGTGTGTCATTGCAGATCAAATCTGCGATGCAAGACAGCCTGAGGCCGCTGGTATCCAGTGTTGAACGTTGAGTGCGTGTGCATCACTGGCGAACACGTAGGTACACGCAACGTACATGCACCATGACGAAAATGTGGAAACTTTTGGGCAGTGGGTCACCCGGGTGGCACCGAGCGCTCGGGCACTCACAGTGCCTCACACCGCAAAATTGCTGCACGTAAGCTGCGTGCGAAATGGATGGTGCCACAGGCAGTTGTCCACATTGGCATGCTAACCGTGCCCCAAGCTGATGGTGAGAGTCACTCCCCGTATGTAGGGGACTATATAGTAGTAGAGATGCTTCAGATAGTGTTCCGCACGGGTGCGGGTGACACCGCAGTGTCTGAAGAAAGGGTATCACGAGTTGAGCTAGCTAGCATTCTCAGACGCGCATGGCAGTGACGCTCAACCTTTGTTCAAGCAAGTCACAATTTCGTCTCCGATAGAGCCCAAACCAACTTGCAATTGCCACCCAAGAATGGCTTCTGCTAGTTTGAATCTCTTGGACGCAACCAATTCTAGCCGAGCTATTACCAAACCCCACTTATTGCGATCCATCTGCGACGAGGTTCTCCAGGATGAATCGTCAGACATGTACAGCATGTATCAGGTCGTAAAGATACACCACTTCAAAGAGAAAACCTTTGTGGGTAAGTAAAAGGATTCGAGAAGAAAGTCCAAACAGCATTATGACATCGACAGGGCACGAATTTCTGATCCTCGACATATCCGATAATACCAATCCCATCTACCGGCTGCTCGTAGAGCGCAGACCTTCGACAAGAAAGGCCAACGCAGGGACCACAGCACAGCTGCAACCAAAACCCAGCTGGCTGGGTTCTTTGGTCACCTCGGACAACGACGACCTTATTCAGAGGGTTTCAAAGCTCCCTTCGTCGAAATTCCGCCACATTGCCACATTCATCCCAAACGGTCCAGTGCCTACTTTCGTGCAACTTTGCAAGATCTTCAAGCGGGTCCAAGACAATGCTCCGAATTACGATTTGCGTAAGAACCAATGCTATTGGTTTTGCGCTACAAGCATAGAGCGAATCAGTGAACAATTCAATTTGAAAAATATAGATGGTTTAGATTTCAACCTTCGGGGTGTACTCGGGGTCGGGAAGTACCTGATGGGAAAGCCCAAGATTACATCCGAGCGTGCAATTACGAAGGGTATCGAGAAAGAGGACTCCAGGGAAGAGCAGGCGGATGCAGAACGCCGGACAGAAGCTCATGAGATTGTAAAGGCCATGTTGGATGTTACCATGAAGAAGGTCGAGAAAGAGCGCGAAAAGTTACTGGAGAACATACGACGGGAGGTTGAGCCACTGCTCCTCTCACCACAAGCACGCCAAGATGCCGATGCGCGTTACTGGGAATCACAATGGCAAAGTATCACCAAGTAGTAAGGATAGGTATGGCAATTAGTACTTGATCATGGCTCGTTCTCGGGCTCTTGTTGTCAATGGCTTAGGTACCTCTGTCTATGTGTGTTCGCAGTCACGCGTTAGTAGTATGTATGTAGCACTGGCCTGGATCAGGCCGCATGTGTGCCGCCAGGCAGCGCCCTGATCGGTGGTTATACTATTACGTAATCAGTCTAGGATCTACCATGACCATGACACGCCGTTGGTTGGCAATGTCACGGCGTATTGGTATACCCGGAGCGACATAGCTTGGCCAGGGTCAACGGTAGTCGGACCACCTCCCACCGGCAGGTCAGTGGATATGATCTATGGAATTGGCTCTCAGGCTATGGGCGAGCCCTTCCCTTTCAAGATTTTGCGGGTGGCCTTCAGGACTTGGAGAGTCGACAACCTGCCTCAGAATACCATGCACTGGCAGTGCAGATATTCAATCGGAAGCTAGACTTATCCAAGGTCTTCGACTTGCTTGCACGGTCCCTATCTGACTATAACGTCGGTCATGCAATTTTGCTATGGATCCTCAAGATCGTGTCAATTTTCGATCACAGTCCTCAACGAGTTCCCGTCAACAACTTGAAGTTCTCCTGACTCGGATTCCCATATGGCACATTGTAATGACAACTCGGATGAGGTTGACTCTGTAGACTTGCGCAGCTGCCGTAGCTGTACTAACGCCGTGACAATACGGCGGCATAGCCGGATGATTAATCAATGATCTTCCGGCCTAAATGTGTTGTGGATGCGCAACCCCATTCCCACTATTTATTCTTGTATAGCCACTCTCAGGGCTCGAGCTACGTATGTATACTCTAACCACGACTCAGGCTCTGCTGACATCCAGTATGACAGGGCCTCAATTGTGACGTCATACACGCTGTGTGGCACTGTCACAGCAATGTTTATACAATGGCCACGGTGTTCAACGCGGTGCAACACTACCTCGTGGCAATTATGTACTTATAACTTGAACTATAGGAAGTTCAGGCTGTAAAGCAGATTCAAGACCGTCGTGTCAATGAGCACTCAACCGTTTATCCAGGATGTCAAGCCACCTGCATCAAGTCATCTCCACAGCCATGTTCAACCCGAATATTGTCGTTTTCAGGTCATTGAAGTACGTCCTCAGTTCGTTGCCACTGGCATCGGGAAATTCAGGATTCTCGAACTTCAGGAACAATCAGAGTCTATTGTAATGAACGAACAAGAAGTCGAGCCGTCGTCAAGTCGGATATCATCCCAACTCTCTACTCTTCACACTGATGCGTCCTGTAGCCACGAGGTACGAGCGTCATGAATCAGACGACTACAGATGATCGTGACCTAGATTACTCGCTCTAGAATCACCCTCTGCATTCTCCACCTCGCGAAGCCGAAGCTCCTGCTATACGGGAAGTAAAAACCGCTGCTCGAAAAGCTGAAGCCGCGGCTATTCGACAAGCTCATGCCACTGCTGCCCGTAAACGTGACTGCCAAAGAGCCAGAGAAGAAGAGGCAGCCAAGACTATGACCCAATTCGTTCACGGCTCCATCGTTACATATAGCGCAGGGCTCGATATTCCACACCTAATCACTGCATTCGAAACATGCACCTTGCATATCAAAAATCTTCCTCTCAATGTGAGAGAGGATGAAGTCCGTCGCCTATTTACTCGGCAACGCACAGACAGTCACCGTTTTCATCTCGTTAATATCAAGAAGGGCACTGGCGAGAAATTCGAGGCACAGATTATCGCAGATGCTGACGCTGGGCGGGCTCTGGCGGAGATGCTAGATGGCTTCGAGTTCAAGGACGAAACGCTCGCGGTCGAAGTGTCGGCCAACAGTATCCCGGAGGGAATGAGTGTTGTCAATTCCGGGATCTTGACGATCTTCTGGCGCGCCCCATCCATGCACCGTGTCGCCAAATTCTTTGACATGGTTACAGACAAGATGCAGCAGCTCTTCCGTCGTCGCATCATTGCAGGTCGTCATGTCCAGGTAGAAATCAATACCTCACCTCCAGGCCGCTCCATACGTGGCTTCCAGGCCAACCCTATCGAAACCAGTCACCTCCCACATTCCATCACAAACGAGGAAGCCATGGTATTCACACGCTCGTTATTTGTAAAACGATTGACAAGTCAGGTTGAGCAACTTGCGTGCACCCTGCGTGACGAGATCGAGCGCGCGGCTCCAAACAAACTCAAACAATTCGACTTGCCTTCGGAGTCCCCTAGACCGGGGGGTGTTGTCTTCGCGAGTGCCCACTTCTCTTCGTGGGATGAAGCCCATGCTGCGCGCACAATCCTCTCGTATAAGCGCTACGGTAACCAATTTATGTGGTTCCACCTCCGTGACCCTATGCACTTTACAATTACCATCCCGCTTGACCAATACACAACGCAGAAAGCACAATGGGATGTTCTTCTGAGCTCTGTCAAGGAGACGAAGGCGTACAGGTTAAACGTGTTGAATGCTGGGAACATCACTCATATCCACCTAGCTGGATCCGCCAAGGAATCAATAGGGAAGATGAAAGTTAGGGTGGAGAGCCTCGCAAGGGGCGACCCGGTGGAGGCGCTCAAACGCCTCGTTGTGCCACAACCATTAGACAATAACTACTCCCTGCGCAATGCATCGGAGGGTCAACAGGCATGCCCAATCTGCATGGAAGACATGCCATCTCCACATCAGCTTGGCTGCGGACACGCATATTGTGTTGCATGCCTGAGCCACTACATCTCGTCTTCTCTGCAGTCGGCTCAGTTTCCTCTGACTTGCCCCGGGGATGAAATTCGTTGCGACGTCCCTCTCCCCATCCCCACAATCCAGCACTTCATCGCTCCTGCATCCTTCAACCGCATTCTTGAAGCCGCACTTCATTCCTATGCCTCGAAACACCCCGAGGAGTTCAAATTCTGCAGGACTCCAGAATGTAGTCAGATTTATCGTGTTGTTCGTCCTGGCGAGTCCCCGAAATTACTTCACTGTCCATCCTGCTTCGCCGCTGTCTGCAACGGGTGTAACCAAGACGCGCACGAAGGACTGACTTGTGCAGACGACAAGCTACGCAGGAAACTCGCAGAGCAAGATCAGCTTCGTAACGATGCGTGGATCGCCTCCCAAGACGGACGGGTCAACAAGTGTCCTCGATGCAGCGTGATCATCGAGAAAGTCGCAGGCTGCGACGACATGCGGTGTCGGTAAGCCCCCTTTCCTCGTCATGACACCGACATTCTGCTAATAATGGCTTGAACCAGTTGTGGCGCCTACATTTGCTGGCGATGCATGCGTGCCTTGAATGAGCAAAGTCCGTCACAGCGCGTATCCCATTATCGATCATGTTGGTCACGTAAGATGGTTTAGTTTGCTCATAACACTATATGCTACTATATAATGCATTCATGTGGGCAAGTGACCGCTTTCCTCATCATGACATCAACATCCTGCCAATAGTTGTTTGAACCAGCTGTGGTGCCCGCAGTTGTTGACAATGCCCGGGTGTCTTCAACGAGCAAAGTCTCTTGTCCCATAGGATTTATGGCTACTACACTTTATTCTGATTTACCCGCTCTTTTCTCCTAGCTCTCGTCTGTGATACTAGTACTGAATTTGCTCCTAATACATACCATTCCACACATTGCTCCCTCTTGGACGTCTGCTTTCAAGATAGTTCCTAACTTATGTAATCTGAACTTGTGAGCCAGTGCTACACCAATGACGATGCATCGCCTTGTTAACCCACTCGTTGAGCACGCTACAATCAATACCCAATGTTGAGACTCTATGGTAGATCTACACAACACAGCGTATACACGAGCGACAACCTGGACACAGATCCAGTGTCGAGGTAAATTAACGAGTCAACGCCTCTGGGAAGATGAAGTAATTTCCAGAGAACTGCCATCCCCTTCTCCCCTAACACGGACAAATACATGAGCCTTGGGCACCACCTTCTTGTCCAAGATGGCACGAGCGAGCGGATTGAGAAGATAGGTTTGAATGACTCTCGCTAACAGGCGGGCACCATACTCTGATGAAATACCTTTCTTAATGAGCCACATTTCTGCGTTGTGATCGAGATTCAGGGTGATTTCCTTCAGACCATCTCGCTTTTTGACATCTTCAATGTGCCGATTTAAGACGCCTTTCATCATATTCCCATCCATGATAGGTCTCTGTGATCGTTACAGCAAATTGAACAAAGATCAGCCAAGTACGACAAAGAAGTTGGTTGCTTACAAACATGACCACATCATCAAGACGATTGAGAAACTCGGGAGGAAATCCGCGTGCTCTGAACTTCAGCATGACTTGATCCTTTATCGCGTTGGAGATGGGGGCAGTCCCCCTGACCATTCCAAGGTCATCTGCACCAACATTCGATGTCATGATGATCACCGTATTGCTAAAGGAATCGGTGAGGATGGAAGGATAGACAAGTTGAACTGACAGTTACCGGAAATCTACAACTCTCCCTTGACCATCTGTTAACTTGCCTTCGTCCATTACTTGCAGGAATAACGTTAAGAACTCCAGACAAGTCTTTTCGATCCTGCAGAAGGTTGAATCATGGGCCACGCAGACCAGCAAACGATACATACTCATCTAATAAGACAATACAATAAGGTGTTCGTCGGACGTATTCTGTGAGCTGTCCACCTTGATCGTAACCGACATACCCCGGGGGTGCTCCGATCTGTAGAATGACCATGATATCGAATAAGTACAATGCCATGGTTTCACTCACCAGTCTGGAAACAGAATGACTCTGTGAATATTCGCTTCCATCAACGCGAACCATTGCGGTAGATTGACCGAACAACTCCTCAGCCAGCTAAGATGATTGGACCATGTGAAATTTTGAGGATTATAAGAACATCAAAAATGACTTACGGCCTTCGAAAGCAACGTTTTTCCCGTCCCAGAGGGTCCCGTAAAGAGCAAACATGCGATCGGTCGGTTTGCATTGCCAAGGCCCGTCCTTGATATCTGGATAGCATTCGCCACAGCTGCTACTGCTTCTGGTTGTCCTATGACCTGTGTGGTGTTGTTGTAAATCGGATCTGGCGAGGCAGCATGGGACTACAAACCTTTTTCCTAAGGGCTTCGTCGATATAGAGGAGACGTTCCTTGTCCGTATCTAAAAGTTGTCGGACAGGTATCTTCGTTGCCTTTTCAACGACTATGGCAATATTTTCGGGCGTGATTATGTCTGGCGACATTGGTGATGCATGCCAACTACTCAAGGCTTCCTTGGCTTCTTTAGAATAATCTGGGCCCCGCTGCTGCAGCTGGCGGAATTGCTCTCGAAGGAGTTGCAACTCCCTCTCCACTTGGTTGATTTGCTTGGGGTTGAATAAAGTTGCACTGTAGAACAAAAGCCAAGCTACGTTATGCGCCAACAACAATATGTGAATCTTACTTACCCTCTTGCCTCCAGAATTTCATCTTTCTTTTCACGAATTGCCCTCCGATGAGCGGCAAGACTGTCCCACCATTTCTCCACTTCCTCTTGTGCACGTTGGAGTTTTTCACCCTTTCCGCGCAACTCAGTCCAGGCATTCCTAGCCTCGTCCAGGGCGGCCTGGTTATCGTCGTGATCCTCATTCTAAGGAAAGCAAGTTTGAACTGGCATGCCGAGAGTATACCCAGGCATAAATTATCGAAGCATACCTCTAATGCGCGGATATAAGTTTCTTTGTGTTTTTTATGTTGTTCAACTGCCTCGATGTATTCAGGCTGCAAGTCCTGTTGTAACCTTGCTGCGGCGCATGCCTCGTCCATGAGGTCAAACGCAGAGTCCGGTAATCTGCATAGTAACATTCCAATACCACTCGACGAATGTATCTCAACACTAGACGCACCTCCTGGCGGTGAGATATCGGTGGGCAAGGTTTACCGCTGTTACGATGGCTGCGTCTTCAATCCAAACAGCGTGGTGATTGGCATACCGATCCCGGGAACCACGGAGTATTGTTATAGCCTGCTCCACAGTAGGCTCGTTTACCGTGACCTACAGTGGCGTTAACAACAAAGGAGGGGATGATGCGAAGGAGCACGAACCTGTGCAAATCGACGGGTGAGTGCGCCATCTTTCTCGATATATTCTCGATATTCCGCATAGGTAGTGGCTCCAATACATCTGAACTGACCACGGGCAAGCTCAGGCTTAAGCAAGTTGGCAGCATCCCTATGTACCTAAATTACATTTTTTGGGGACGGGGTTACAGAAATTGAAGACGCACATTCCGGACTGATTATTCCCCTTTCCAACACATAGGAGATGCATCTCATCGATGAACAAGATGACCGGGGAATCAGTCTCCTGGCTACGCTTGACATCTGATAATCGTGAATAGTGAGGCAACGAACTTTTTTGATCAAACGACAATACCTTCTATTACACCCTTCACACGCTAAGATATAATCGGATCAGCGCAGGAGATGGAGAGCAACCGCAATACCCCCTTACCTCCTCGTATTCACCCTTCCCTGCTCCGGCAAATAGGGAACCCAGGTCTAGGCTGTAGAGCGTACCCTTTAACGTCTTCGGAACCTGGCCCAAGGCCATACGGTGTGCAAGGCCCTCGACAACTGCCGTTTTTCCAACTCCAGGTTCACCTATAATTGTAAGTTATTGTATTGACACCCGGTGATATGCATAGCTATCCTTGCCTATCAGAACGGCGGAGTTCTTAGTGCTGCTCGATCAATTAGTCTAAAGCTGAGGGAATAGCAATTAAGTACGAAACATACCGGCGGCACAAGATTTGTATTACACGGCGAATTTCTTCGTCCTGTCAAGGTTCAACTATGAGTTAGACGGCCTCGAAGGTACATTGGTAAATAGTGCACACTCTGCCAATTGTCTCATCAAGCTTCTTAGCATTAGCCAGTGCTAGCATATCGGTCGCGTATCTATGACAGTGGGGTACTCACGTTCAGAAGAGTCTTCAAAGCATGATAAGCGAACTGACTAACCGGGAAAGATATTTGAAACCAGTATCATCCTGATTCGTGACTTTCGAGCTTTTCAGTTCATGCAATACCCTCGTCACGTCTTCTTTGGACGTTTCGTGTCTTTGAAGGATAGTGCTAACGGTTGGGTCTTCCACGACAGCCAAGCTTAGATGGAATGGGCTGATGAACAAATCTTGCTGTTTGAACAATAAGGTGCTAGACGACAATAAGTTAGAAGTCAAGACCTACATGTGTGCCTTTTAGCTCCCGGGCTCGGCCAAGAACAGCAATAAGCGTAGGGTCAGGGCTGGTGGGGTTCGTTGTTGTAGCATTAGGAGCGGGAGCAGGAGTAGCAACTTTCTTATTCCGCGATGATAATTGCAATCCAAAGCGATTCTACCGAGGGAACAAATTAGCAACCCACAGACCGAAAATATTTCAAGGACATGATCCGCACCGATCCTGATGCTGTCTCAGGTTTTTCATTGCTCAGGCTCGGTAGAGGTGGTGGGGGTGGTGGGGGTGGGGTGGAGAGGATGGTCTTGAGTATTCTGCTCTGGCAGTGCGTCTCATGTCAATAACATAGTACAGGATAATGCTGAAATCGGAAAAGTTCTCACGGGTTCAGCTGCAAGACTGTCAAGTGCTCTCCAAAGGAAAGACGGATTCTCTGGTGAAAATTCTCCCGAGTTGAGGGTGTCCAGTGAATCGAACGAGGAACCACAAAGGGCAACGAGGAACAATTGAACTGGTGTCGCTGATACAAAGTTTAGCAAAGAAAACTGGTGCGAGTGTCCACTCGACTGACTCTTCTCCCAATGCAATAACTCGGCTACCTCACGGGATTTCTTGAGTATTTCTTCTGTCTTCGAAGTGAATTCGCTGCCGTGTCCATTTTGCGCCATGGCTATTGATCAGAACTATTATTCCAGACGAACTGTACATTCTGCGGTTAAATAGGTGCGACCTTGCACACGTTTGTCGTTCACGTTGTCTGCCTGGCTGTGCGTGATCATCGCCGATGCCGACCATGGGCGCTAGCTACGGCCATTATATGATACAGCCCCAGCACTGGAAATGTGAACGCCGCATTTCAATCAACCACCAGATCTAACTCGGAGCCTTTGCCGAATCTGACACAGCAACATTGTAGCGGTATGAGGAGAATGCGAGGCTTGGCGTCATGTATAATTTCTGATGATTCCCCATCTGAGTCGTCATACAACCCTAGTTCATCCCCACAGCACAATGCAGCTTTTCGTAGCCAACCCTTTCGGTGGCACCATTACCGTCGACTCCTCCCCACTCGATACTACAGTTGTACTCAAGCGTCGAATTCTGACTTTATTGGGGCAAGTCGCTCCTAGCTCACTCAGTATCCCGATTTACTTAATTCAATTCGCAGCTGTCCTGAGTGTAGCTTGGAAGACGCCCGTCTAATATTCTCCAGCCATAATCTATCCAATTACGCAACCCTCGCAGATGTCAACATCCAGAGTGGGAGTGCCATACGTGTCGGTGCGTGACCATAACAGTAGCATCCCTTGAGCTATGTACTAAGCAACCAAGAAGATTTTCGCCTACGGGGTGGTGTTCAATCACAAGCACAACAGTGCTCGCTCAATGCACCCGAGCCGTCTGGTGTACCACAGCAACGCAGGAGGGTTGAAGAACATGCAATCTTCGACATGGAACATCCTGGCGAGATCATGATAGTCGTCAAGACAACAAATGATCAGAGACTGAACGTCATTATCTCTCCCACCAGTCCAGTTCTGTTTCTCAAGGAAAAGATTGCGACAGCAATGGGTGTTGAAGCTATTCATCAGCGCTTGATTTATACTGGCAAGTTTCTCGAAGACGATAAAGATCTCGAATACTACCAGATTCAGCATGGCCATACTATTCAGTTGCGTGAGTTTACACCGCTTTCTTCTTGAAATAACTGATACAATTTCTCGGTGTTGCTACCTTTAGTGATACCGCCATCCTATCAGAATTATTATCAGAATTCTAGACCTGCGGTTGCTCCAAAACCTGCTCCAAAACCCCGGGGCATTCAACCCTTGAACAACCAGGGGAGTCAGGAAGTCCAGATCTTCGTCAAGACTCTGAATGGAAAGACAATTGCTCTCATGATCTCTCCCGCGGATTCGGTGGATAAACTCAAGAAAATCGTCGAGGAAAGAACAGGAATCGACAGCGATGAACTGCGCCTACTCTATGGTGGGAAACAGCTCGAGTCTGGCAGGTCGTTGATGGACTATAACATCACGAAGGAGAGCACATTACATCTCGGTATGTTCCCCCATCGTATCCTGACGCCACTATCTCTTACCATCTAAACAGTGCTTCGCTTGCGAGGCGGGTTGTGAATGAGAGTGTGGATCCAATGATCGTCCGGCCGCAGGTTTCCGTTTTCTTCTTCTTCTATACTTTAGTTTAGTACGATTTGTTGGAAGTGTCGTTCGTCGTACATATGTATCTACTACTAGTAGCTTTTCTCTCCGTCTGTGCCTGATTTCCGCCCGGGTTTCTCTCAACATCATCCATTTTCTTTTTGGACTGTTTTATCTACATAGCATCCGATCCTCAATGCCTCACGTATGTCACGTTATAAAAGTACCAGGTTTCGTGACTCCTTCCTCCCCGAGGCTATAACATCGACTAAAGGGTTGTCGTCTTGATAGATCCGGTACCGCATTTAAACAGTGTCAGGCCACGCCAAACCGCTCCACACCGTGTCAGGAGTTATTATCAGCATGGTTAGAAGAAACGATGCATAGTATTTGCGATCTTTTCTTTGAATGGATCAATGGAATAGGCATACAAAATTCTGCACTCGTAGTGCTTACTGTGTGATGCGCGGAAACGCTCAAAAGTCGAAACCGTCCGACCGGGCGGGTAATGCCACTAGCACGAGGGTGAACGGACTGCCTCAGGGTGGATTCAGAAGACAGTTCTCGATATGATCTTATTGTTCAGGTTCCTGCTGGCAGCAGTGCAATTTCAGCTGCCAGCGGGGCACTGCCTACAGCCTGAGGCCGCTGAGGGAAACTCGTGTTTTGCAGGGTCCTTCAGAATCGCAGAAAGGCAATGTTGTGTGCTGGTAGGCGTCATCGTCATCACACTGCCTCATTGGAAGACAACAGCGCTACTCGATAAGGAGTACACGAGTTCTATGATCGTGATATATCACGCGATGCCAGAGCCTCATGGGCCATTGGGACTGCAAAGAAGCGCGCTGTGCTGAGCCTGAAATCCGAAAGTTCGTGTCCGCCTCGTTGTTCTGACTCTCCTCAGGGTGCGTGCTGTGACCCATTAGTATCTCCATGACTCCCTCCACCATCGCTGCGACTGTGGTGTTGGGAACCCAGACCGTGGGGTGATCCTGGATGAAGGTGCAACGTACAAGAAAATGCGGAGAGAATGATTTGCAGCCACGACCGCTGTGGATCCTGCAAATGTGCTTAATGCTGTGCGGAACGTGGTTGCATGGATGGCCGTTCGCCGATCTGCTTATCGCACCAGACATACTGTGGTCGGTTTGTCATGTATCACGTCACGTTTCGGGTCTTGGTGCTGTTAGGGGGCGTAGCGCCCCAATCGCGATCGGTTGTTATATAGCTTAATTTAGTCCATGAGTAGCAATGGAATGAACTTGAATTGGTCAAACATATCATAGGGCATGGTAATGTCACGGTCAAATGTTGACAAAACGGTATATACATACATAACCTCCTGAGATCTGGGGACGAGAAATCAACCAAATAAAGTTACCCCATCAGGCTCATGCAGACTCATACTCGTCTAATCCAAGTCCCGACGCCTTCTTCCGGCTGCCAACGAAGTCAAGGACTACTGCGTCCCAACCACGGGCCAGATAATGAGCCAACCCTGAAGTGAGAATCACAGCCACAGCAAGAGAAAGGCAGCCAAGACCAACACTCCCAGGAGGACTCGGTGAAATGTCAAACTGGAGCTCCGAATCCATCCGCTGGCCGTGCGGGCCGATGGGGAATTCCAAGAGGTAGAGTGAGATGTTCAGAAGGCTAATAGCAGCAGCAACGGCTGCGACCGAGCCGTAGACGAATATGTTGAGTACTAGCGTCCAGATGTGTGGTGCGGCAAACACTGTATCTTTTGGTCGCGATGAAGCCCATTTCAGGAGCACGAGAGCAACTGAAGGAACAATGAAGCCACAGTCGAACAACGCAAATGCATAGCATATTATCCCAACGTTGCCTCGAGACGAGCTAAAGTTTTATCAGACATAAGTACGTTCACAACCGATATGCAGATAATGATACTTGCCTGAAAATCGAGCCGAACGTCAAGCCTGCTCCCACAAATGCAACTCGTGCAAGCGTTGTCAGAAGATGCTCATGAGTGGTTGACATTCTCTGCGCATGTATCTTAAGCTCATAACATCCGAACTGGACACATCAAGATGCTCACTTCTGCCCAATCAACGATTCCGCGGTATCCAGTACAATCTGCGGCGGCCTGTGTGCGAGACAAATGCAAGATTTCTTCTACATTGTCCATCATTTCTTTGAGCTGGAGAGCAATGCTATCATTTTCAGCACTTAGGAAGTAGTGGAAGAGTTCCTACATGCCCCCGCAAATGCTGAGTTTGTTGCAATTTTGACAAGTATTCCTCAGTTTGGCGATTCTGTACAAGCATGAATAGTGTGCCGAATCACGGTACGGTGACCAGTCATACCTCTTTTCTTAAAATTTCGAGTCGCTCGTGACGTATGCTATGCAACTGGCTCACAAATTAGATCAGAGAATAATCAGTCAAAAAACAGAAACACGAACCATGTTTCTGCATAAAGAGATCTCTTCACGGATCTCATCTACCTCTATGTTGGCCTGTCGAAGATACTCTTGCTAGATCTCAGTCGTCACATTGTACTCTGTATGGAGGACTAAGACACACACGCACGTGCGCGGGCGACTCCTGGATAACTTTAGACGGGAGGAATATTCCTCTGAGGGCTAGGAAGCAATAATCTTTGGTAAACCAAGGAAACCCCGCACAAACATTATAATGAAACATACTGTGACAGATGGCAGGTATATCAGGGTGGGGAAAACTAAACCTAGTTGAGCGAGGCACTAACGGTACAGTGAATAACCCGGCATAAAATTTATACAGGTCAGATTTGTCACCTACTTGTCGAGGAAACTGTTCCTGTTCTGGGTCAAAGAGGAACAACAGGCGAGAGAGAGCGGGAATTAAACGGTGTGAAAGACAAACAGATGGACGAGTTGAAAAGAAGATCCTGGCCGACAGAATATATTATGACCAGGAATATATCCAGGACCGACTGATCGTTGGCGAAGCTGTGTCGGGTATACCACAATCCGGGCCACACTGCCAACAAAGTAACGTGTCATGGTCATGGTACGTAGTAAATCGTGGAATTCGAGCGGGGAGTAGCTGACACATGTACAGCCTGACGCTGCCTGAGTATGCCTGCCAATGTTGAGTGCGATAAGTAGATGGGCAGAACGGCATTGCACCCACAGCAGATACGAGTTCCGTACAGCATTGAACACATTTGCAGGGTGTCAGTCTTTTGCCAGTGGTGAATTCTAATAGATCCATGGCGGACCACTTTTTTTTACGCGCCAGACCCTGGTGGCCTGCCGGCTGCCGCACGGCCCACAGCTACGGTCATCCTACGCTCTGGGTTGAGCCATAGTCGTGGCGATGGTGGAGGAAGTCGTGGCACTAATGGACCACAGCACACAGAACAACGAGGTAAACACTGCATTTTCGGAATTCAATTTTGAACGCAGTAGTATAACCGTGACACCGTTACGGCGCAAGGGCCTGATAGGCTCTGACCTCGTGGGAACGTCTAGAATTGTACTGGTATTTGTGTCACCCTCCTTGTCTTTCAATATGATGATGATGGCGCCTACCGATCAATACAACATAGCCCATCATGGTGTAATTCGAGTTGTTATGTAAGTCGCAGCTCGATGGGAAGATCATCAAGATGTCTCACCTAGTACTCATTCTCGTCGAGCAAGGTTTTGAGCGGCGTTTCCGGCTCGTTGTTGACCGTACAAGAAATTCCATTCTCAAGCGTCAAGTTGACTGTACTCGTCAAATGACAAGCATGATGAATAACGAAGACCCGGAAGACTCGAACGTTACCGACATTTCAAGCAGTTCCAACCAAATATTGGTAGTATTTGAACCATCCACTGCAACACAGTCCGCAACTTATGCCGGAATTCGCGCTCAAACAAGGAAACGACGGGAAAGCATCACATAATTTCACACTCTAGGTGTCTCTAGCTAGCCATCGATTTACTCAGGGATAGTTCCGTTCAGTCTAAAGTCCCTACTGCTCGCACCAATCGAGAACGTGATCGTGCCATTCGGCTTGGCCCATCCTTGACGTACAACATCCCAGATCGACAAGTCATATCGCGAAAGCGTGATCGACGCCTGGCTTGTCTGGCCGGGCTCGAGCTCGATGTTTGTGAAACCTTTTAGGATTGATGGCGGTTCCATTGCCGAAGGCGGGTGGTGCACATACAGTTGGGGGATCTAGAAAGCAGAAGCACGGGGTCTTGGTAAGTCAAGGAACAGAAATGAATAGAATGACCCACCTCTCCACCATAACGCGAACCCGTGTTCTCCACGTTAAACGTGACCTGATAAGCGGGCATGTGAAGCCTAGGTGGGAAATCATGCCACCCAAATGTCAGCACCGAGAACGCTCCTCCACGCCCACAATTTGATATAGGGATACTCACCAAAGCGCGGTCGCCGACCCTTCTGCAATTGGCGTTGCTCCACCATTCTCCCAATTGTTAATCAACCAAGTCTCGGCGCTATCCGCGTACTCGACTTTTTGGATCTGAAGATTTGAGTACTCGAAGGTTGTGTAACTCAGCCCGAAACCGAATTCATAGCGCGGAGTAATGTTTTTCTGTTTTGCAACTTTAAGTACGGGATTGCAACGTGATATCAAACGGATGACAAACTTACATAGTCAAACCATCGATAATCAATGTAGAGCCTGAGCAAAACGTAGGGGATGAAGTATGAGAATCAGGGATCCACAGGTGTTTGTTTTGGACGCACCCCTCGGTGTAGTTGATTGACAAGATATCTGCACCGCTACCACCGAAGTCGGGTTGAGCGGGATAGTCGGAAACATTCTTTGCGATTGTGTATGGAAGCCGTCCAGAAGGGTTCCAGTTCCCATACAGCACGTCCATGATCCCATTTCCGGCCTCGTTCCCTCCCAAGCTTGCCCAAAGAATCTAAATCGAGTCACGTATTGTCTGTTAGATCGTGACATGGTAATGCAACACAAAAGGCAAAACGAACAGCAGTGACATTTGGATGTTCAACCCAGGGTTCGATGATTAAAGGACCAACGCTGTTTGTAACGACAATCGTGTTGTTGTTCTGCTCCGCAACGGCAAGAATGAGTTGGTTTCCCTCGTGCCAAGCCGACAGGTTCTGTCTATCGCCTGCATTCCCGTCGACAGTAATGTAGCCCTGTAACAAGATCAGCGCCGTTTCGATGAACAATGTCGTATTTCGCACCTCTCCGGAGTCTGAATTCACAAAAACGATGGCAACCTCTTTGTCGATGACAGAGTTTCCTGCCTGGTCAAGGTCCCAGTCGTCGAAATCCCAGAACACGCTGGTTTGGTCTAGTCTCGCGCGTGCCTGGATGGCCTCATAAGGCTGATTCAAACACATCAACATTCTCGCACTTTAAAAAAAATCACCCAAATAGCTCACAGAAATGAGATACGTGAAATTATCGGTGCTGCACCCACTCATCAGTATACGTGGCGGAGTGAATGTCACAGAACAGAAGAACAAGAAACGCACCCAGATCCCCACCCCATGGCGAGAATACCAGTCGGGTCACCGCCCTGGTCGACATACTCAGTCGGCCCAGATATCGGTGGTGCAGCGTCACTTCCCACCATGACAATACTTCTTGGCTGATCAAGCGGCAGGACACCTTCGTTCTTCAACAAAACTATGCCACCTGCCGCAATCTCGCGCACGACTGTCGAGTGGTCAGCCTGGACATTGACATAAGGATTTGTGGCGGGGTCGTAAAGGTCGTTCATGTTGAAAGATACGGGAGGGTAGTCCTCATCTTGATGCATAAAGTACCACGAGGAAACGATACGTGTAACCATGTCGTCGAGACGGGCCATTGAAATAGTGTCATTCATGACGAACGCGGTGAGATTGGCACCATAATAGGAACCATTAAGTTCATCATAGTTGATTGTTCCAGGCATCATCATCTGCAAAAAAATGGTAATTTACACGGTATGAAGGCAAGGTGAGATACTTGCATCGAGGCCAGCAACCGCACTAAGGGTCTCCGTCGCGGCCCACCAGTCGGACATGACGACTACGTGCCCATCCCATTGCTTAGCTTGAGATAAGAGATGGGCAAGGCACATTTACTTACACCCTTGGAATCCAAAATCGCGCTTCATCATGTCATTCAGTGTTTTGTTGTTGTTGCATGCGTATGTGTCATTAACCAAGTCTACATCAACGGACCAGAGTTGTTCAGATGACGGAAATTACGAAAAGATCGAGAGACTCAACTGTAGCTACACATAATCGCCGATACGCCCGCCATGACAGCGCGCATGAAAGGCTGGGCATAGATCTCACGTTCGGTTCTATCGTCAACATTCGAGGATTCTTGTGTTCTCATCCACTCTTGTTCGCTATTAAACACCCACGACAGATTAGGATTCATGAAAACCAACACGATGTACGCCGTCAGTCAAGATCACGCACTTGTTGATGTAATGCTTTGCAGTGGCTTGTACACCCCCTGCTTGCATGCCAAGGATGGTTTCGAACGCAGCCTCTCCAGAAAGGAAAGGATCAGCACCGAAGCCTTCCCAGTTCCGGCCGCCCTGAGGGATACGGCCCATGTTCATCATCGGGCCCAGCGCAACGTTAGCACCCTTCCCTTTGAATTCTTGGCCCATGTAAAGACCCCGTGTACGCATGAGCGCACGGTTCCATCTAAAGACAGATGAAATTTCAAGGACAGCTTTTCAAACGATGGATCGAAGAGACATACGTGGATGCAGTTGTGATGCCCGCGGGGAAAGACGTCACATCGGCTGCGTATCGCACGCCTAACGGGGAGTCCTAGTCACGTGTTATGTAAGTTCATCAAGCAGGATATCACTGAGTAGCCGAGAGCAATACAATACCTCTAGGCACAGTCCGGGAAAATCCCCCACGGCACCAATGTTACCCACACATCTACCATTTATACCGGTGGTCAGATTGACTTTGTCCCACATGGTGAAATTGGCAATCTGTATTGAAATTTCGCACATGAGATAACGAGGACAGTTATGAGCATCGTAAAGGCACAAGTTGAAAAAAGCACGATTGAACACCGAAAGATAACGACAAGGAACTCACGAGAGCTTGTGCCTTTGCATGCGCTACTGCCCAGGCCGGACCAAAGTCAGGAACAATTTGAGGGTCTGGGCTGACTGGAGGAGGGTACCATGGATCCGTGGCGGGGTAAATCGGCGGATCAGGTGGTGTTGAGGGTGTCGGGAATGGGCTGAATGGATAGTTTGAAATAGGAAGAGTGAGCGGCCCTGTCTCAGTTGCGAGGTACGAAGTAGGGCTGTAAGATGTTGTCGGCAGAGATGTCGACGTGGTGGCCGTAGAAGTGAACGTAGAGTTTGAAGACTGTCCTGCAGCAAGAGGCAGTAAGAGCAGAAGAAGCGACGGGAGACTGCCAAACTTCATCATGACGAGGAAGCCTGTCTGAAAATTCGCAAGCAGGTACTGCATTTTATACGGTTCGGATTCGCTCACGGCCCTGTCCTTCTTGCTCCTCATCTCTGTTTAATTGTGGAACAACAACCCACCGGATTGTTCGCCTAAAGTCTCCAGTAGAAAACCCATAAGAAAGTTGCGGTAAAATTTCGGTGCGTACCAACGACCAACTTACCCAGCAGGTTGAGCGTGCATCCTCGTGCATGACACTTGCTGCCTTATTGGATCAAGGATCTTAAAATGATACACACGAAAATCAGTCACTCTCGGATGAGCATGAGAAGTAGAAGTTGGTTGCCGGCGTGTCGGACATCCGAGGAATGGCGGATGACCGAGGTCATTGCAGCTGATGTAGCACTGGATTGCATTGATAGATCCCCGGACCGACTGTAAGATAATATTGACTGATAGTATGACCACTGTGCGACCATCAATTCGGCGTGATCAGTACTCAGCTACTTAGTATAAATCACCTCGTGCCACCAAGATTCCCAGACGCGCACTGACATACCCAGAGTGAAGCAAGACGGGACTCTCATGGGGGCTGAATGACTGTTGAAAGCCTCCCCTTGCGTGGCTGAGATGGGATATAAGCATGGTCTCCCGTAGGCAGCCCTTTAGGTACTGGTCCGAGTCGTGTAGTTGAGTCAAAGTTTAGTCGCAGCCGTTTAGCCGTTCAAGCTACTTTTATCGACTAGAACGTGGGATACGATGACGTTTATTTGCTCAGAATATATATAAATCGCCTCGATTGCTTAACTGGGCTTGAAGAAGCTGAAGTGAGGTGGCCCGGCGTAGAAAATGCCGAGCTCATCATCCCAGGCGACGTAAACGGGGTAAAACCCATCATCCCGTGTAACGGGGGTGATGTATTTGGCCATGGAACGACTATTTTTAAGGGCTGCCTAGTACGGAAACTAAGCCGCCTCGATTGCTCTACCAGAAAGGTATGCAACTGGGCATGAAAAGAGTTGAAGGTTCGCGGTTGATGCAACGTCGATGATATCGAATAGGACATCCTGGCAGCCAGGACCTGGCTGAGTGACAACTGACAACTGCCTCAGGTCATGTGGACACATTTTCTCCCACTGGCCTAGTTCCCGATGCCAGATCAATAAGTGAATGGTGCATGCATGCTGTAGCCTCGATATAAATGGGGTTTGGGAGCGCGGTACATCACCCTTTATCGCCCTTTATCGCCATTATCGTGTCTGAGGCCAAACACTCATCAATTCATCAATGCCGCATCAACCACGCGCGCATGGCAACCCTTGCTTCTTGAACTTCATCACAGACGAACGTGTCTCCGAGCCCGGCGAGTCGGAGTCTGCTGCCTTTCGAAATGTCAATGCCCTGGCCGTAACTACCAGGCGTTAGCCTAACCAATCACTGAAGTCGGACTCGGACTTCGGATGAACTGCTAGTGGATTTCGACGACTGGCATGCCGATTGTGAGCTTTCATCAAGTATCCATTCACGATCTAGCGGCAGCGCTGCGAACGCTTTCTTCGTCCCTGCAAAGTGAGATTGGAAATGACCCGCTGTCAATGACCGTCGTCGGATCTTGACGGTTATACCTGGAATTTGCTTGCTGAGGTGCGGCGCTCTCCAATGTCTCATGCCGAGTACGTCACAGTGCTGACCCGAATTGTCACGCGACCGCAATTGATGCGGAGTCATGACCGTTAAATACATGAGGAAAACTGCGCAACCAGAATTAGCCTATTCTTGCTCCATAGCGAGATGGCGCAAATGTTCTCCAGACTCTCGTTTCTCCTCCTTTTCGCGCCATTCATACTTGCGCGCGATGGCAATTCTTCGTCTTCGTTCCCTTCTTCGTCTGCACCCCCAACTTCGGGGATTGCAACCCCATCCACTCTTTTTAGTACTACGTCAAGCTTGTCTAGCACATCTCCATCTAGCCCCAGCTCTTCTCCTACGAATTCAACCCCGACCTCGACTGTCTCGACTCAGACTGGGCCTCTCACTATCCCAATTTCAACGTATCCCTTCACCCCGTTCCCAACACCCACTCTTCTCCCGGAACCACCGTTCTTCCCTGAGACTGACCCATTGTCCCCTCCCCCGGTCAGCTCCGATCCAGCTATCGTGCCCGACTTCGCGCCCGCATGGTCAATTGCGTATTCCAAGGCTCAAGCACTGGTTCGTATCAATTTCTTTGCTTCCAGTCAACAACTAGTTCTTAACTTGGCTTCCTATCGATTGACATCTACACCGCGCGGTAGATCTCCAACTATACAATCGAGCAAAAGGTTAATATAACTACTGGTGTCGGCTGGGCAAATGGTCCGTGTGTAGGAAATATCCCCCCAGTTGGCGACTTCCCCGGTCTCTGTCTTCAGGTAGGTTGATGTGATATAGTCAAAGGTCTTTTCCTCTCAAACCTGGACCAGGACTCGCCCCTTGGTGTTCGTTTCACTGATCTGGTCACCTCATTTCCACCCGGTATCACTACTGCGTCAACGTGAGTAACCTCAACTCTTGTTTCACCGTTAGGGAACTTGAAATTTACCGCCGTAGATGGAACCGTGCTTTGATCAGGGCGCGTGGACTCGCGATGGGCCAGGAATTCAAGGCTAAGGGTGTCAACATTGCCCTTGGTCCGATGATGAACATGGGGCGTGTTGCGCAAGGCGGACGTAACTGGGAAGGTTTTGGCGCCGATCCATTCCTTTCTGGAGAGGCCGCGTATGAAACCATCCTCGGTTTGCAAGCTGGCGGTGTCCAGGCTACTGCCAAGCACTTCATTAACAAGTTGAGCTTTCCCAAGCCTCCGCATACTTCAAGTTCTTGATTATTTACATTCTATCCTCGGCAGTGAGCAAGAATGGATGCGTACCCAATCATCTTCCAATGTGGATGACCGGACCCAACATGAAATTTACGCACAACCATTTATGCGTTCCGTAATGGCTGGTGTTTCGGCGGTCATGTGCAGCTATAGTTAGTGCTTTCACTTGTTTGGGTCCACGCTCTAACCTGCCGTAAGACCTCATCAACGATACCTATGCGTGCAACAATAACAAGACCTTGAATGACATCCTGAAGAGGGAGTTTGGTTTCCAGGGCTGTAAGCACTTTTTTGCATAGCGGGGTTGTGTTCATGTGCTGACATGCCGAAAGTTGTTATGTCAGATTGGTCTGCAACCATGAATACACTCTCAGCTGTTGAGGGCCTTGACGTTCGTGCGGTTGGCTCCTCACTCTAGGGTGGTTTCTAATGATGATTCTACAGATGACTATGCCTGGGGACATCACCTTCGACTCTGGTACCTCCTACTTTGGCGGAAACCTGACGGCGTATGTATTGAACAATACCATATCGTTGGCTCGCCTCGACGACATGGCCACGCGTATTGTTGCTGCATGGTACTACCTGCACCAGGATCAAGACTATCCTGACTCCACTATCGATTCCTGGAATGTCATTGACCCCATCAACCAACAAGTCAATGCCCAGAGCGACCACATCAAGGTCGTTAGGGAGGTCGCAGCTGCTGGCATTGTTTTGCTTAAGAATGACTGCGCGCTACCTCTGAAGAAGCCCAAGAGTATGGTCTTGGTTGGAAGTGATGCCGCACCACCTGAATCTGGTCCGAATGAATACCCAGACCAAGGTGGTGACCCAACCGGGATCCTTGCTATGGGCTGGGGATCTGGGTACGCATAGTCACTCGAATCGATTCCTGTGCACTTGTTAACTTTAGTTAAAGAACAGACAGGTTCCAGTATCTTATCTCCGTGAGTTAAATATTGCAAAGCTAGATGACTATTGTGATGCTGATGTATGTTTTTCTGTCAGCCATACGAAGCCATTCAAGCCCGTGCTAGAGTTGATCAGACCATTTTTTCATGGGACTTCGACAACTGGGATCTCGGCCAGGCAGCAAGTGCAGTCGTCGGTCAGGAGGTTGCCATCGTTTTCGTGAACTCTGACTCTGGAGAGGTAAGATGTTGAGAAGTTGTCCGTTGGCCTATCGCTGACTTGCAATGTAGGGATACATTACGGTCGATGGAAATGTAGGTGACAGGAAGAATTTGACTGCTTGGCACGAGGGAGATCAACTCATCCTCTCCGTTGCCTCCCAAAACAACAACACTATTGTCGTTACAAACAGCGTTGGTCCTCTTATTCTGGAACCTTGGGTCGATCACCCCAATGTCACCGCCGTTGGTGTTTATGATTAATACTCTTCTACGTTGCCTCTGATTTATTGGTCCAGATCGTCTGGGCCAACCTTGGCGGTAATGAAGCTGGCAGTGCAATTGCGGATGTTTTATACGGGGATTACAATCCATCTGGACGCTTGCCGTACACAATCGCCAAGAACGCGAGTGATTACTCTGCTCAACTTACCTTGGGTGGTGGCGGAACCGAAATTCTACCCATTGATTATACCGAGGGGTACATTTTTCAACTCATCTGCCCAACCTCGTTGTGTTTATCAAATTCTTCAGGCTTTTCATCGATTACCGCTGGTTTGATGCTGTGAGTCAACTCATAAATAGTCGACGTTCCTTATAATTGTTGCCAGAAAAACATCACTCCTCGTTATGAATTCGGTTTCGGCTTGAGTTACACGACGTTCGAATACTCTAACCTTGTAGTCACTCCAATTACCTCCACGGATGTTCCGGAGACAGCGCTCATTGAAAATTGGGCCGCGGGAGGTGCCACTCCCATCGCTGAGGGTTCGACCACGGCATTCTGGTGATTTCCTTCCACTCTGGTGGGAGATGCTTCATCTGACTGTCGTTCCGTTACCGCTAGGCTCCACACCCCTGTGTTTCAGGTGACATTTTATGTAACGAACACGGGTTCCTCCGCCGGTAGTGAGGTAAGCCTACATCTTTCGTTTTGTTGCAGTCTAACGGCCTTCTCTTATTAGATCGCACAACTCTACCTGCACCATCCCGCATCGGCGCACGAGCCCCCCTCACTCCTGAAAGGGTTCACCAACATTGATCTTGTCCCAGGTCAGACGGGTCAAGGATCGATCACCCTTTCGCGATATGACTTGTCGATCTGGGACGTTGTGCGTCAAGGATGGGTCAAACCGAATGGCACGATCACGTTCTCGATCGGTGCAAGTAGCAGGGACTTTAGGCTGAACGCCACCATTCCGCTGTGAATGTTCAATGGAAAACGGAAAACGAATTTGATACCTCGGACACAACGTCAGATTTAATGAGTCTCGCGCGACTGACGATAGCTTCGGATACCCTGTAGTAATTGGAATCTGACCAATAAAAATTATATGGACGCCCGTCTTCGGCTTTATTGAGCACTACGTTGATGAAGACCAAGTTACTAGTAGTCTTGCCAGGAAAACTTACTGGAGCCTTTAGCACCTGCAGTTGTTGCACCTTGTTCGTCTTGTTGCATGTATAACTTACTAAACTCCCTTCGAGGTTCAGCAAGCTGCACTCCTACCATATACCTACTGACAAAGGCGAAGATTACGGGTCCTCAATAACGTACCTGTTGTGACCGAGAAAATATACTGTTCGCACCCTCAGATCATTGTTGTGCTATGTCTCGGCCATTGAAGTCGGTTCAGAACGCACCATGCACCCCGTTCGACTAGCTCGTCCTCAGCTCAGAAATAATGAGGGGATTTTGACGCCTCGATAATCCTGCCTCGAGATGTCAAAATATGAGCGAAGATGATCGATGACATCAGGAACGTATTGAGGATGTGAAACCGTCTCCGTTGTAGCAGCTTGAATCGTTTCAGTTCGTTTGCCGATGCGAAGGTACCCTAAGACACAACTAAGCGCATGCCTTGGAATACTCAAACGACCGCGGTCAGCAACCAGTCGTAAGGGGTTCCCCTATGTGTCATCTCGACCGTCGTGTGCTCACGTACCTCATGTGTCGGGAAGTATAGGTCATAACATAAAACATTCAAAGACGACGTTCGCTCACCTGGGGAGGTCACTTACGTTGGATCGCAAAGTTACCAGACCGAGGTAGCGACATTTCAGAGGGTTCATTATCGCTCACATCAATGGTACCCTTAAAACCGATCACGACTTTGTGCACGCGGTAAGTGTTGGACGTAAAGGGATTCGTAGTCTCTCGAAAGAAAAAGAATTGCATGGCATACGGCCACGTACCATCGCGCGGAGTCAGAGGTGACAAGCTCCGCTCATCGACCATTTTGGTATCACTATCAGCGAGCCGTCTCTAGCTATCCAAGGAGGAAAGAGCGATAAGGGTTGCGACAAAGTGACAATGCACCTCAAGCACGAACACCGGAAGGCGGGCCGGGGTGTGACCTACCTTGCAACGTGAGACTGGACCAGTGAAGTATGGTTTCGTCGATCCTAGTAGCACATACGAAGGCTAACAAATGGAGTAGAAGATCCTATGGAAACTTGAAGTTAAAGTAAAAGGACTCACATGGACGATACCCAAGGAGTGAAGATGAGACACATACAACCAAGCATGCATTTGATGCGATATATGCGGTGTGTCTCTGTGAACGGCGGAGTGAACGCGGGGAAACCAGACCGGGGCGTGCGCGCGAATAAACAGATCGATGGGGGATGTGAGGGGGGGAAGGAAAGAAGAAACTGGGGCGAAAGGTCTAGGCACATGTCCTTAAGTGAGAAATAGAGATTCGTAGGGCATGCGAAGGGCTACGGAAGAAGCAACCTCCAAAAAAGGCCTTCCGGGGATTCCGATGTGACCCATATGTCATACATGTTTATTTTCATTTACGGTGACCTTCGAACTTGGTTCCCCGGATCGTTGAAAAACAGCGATGACAGAAGCGAACGTGCTGAAGCAATGAGATATAACTATAACGACCTCGTCTTTGTCTTAACTGGAGAGCAGCACCCGGGAAATGCGGACTCACGAAACGTAGCACTATATCAGTAGTATGTGGAGTCCGGGTCGGATCATGGCTGCACGAGTTTTGAGAGATACTGAAGTCCACTGTATTCAAGTTGGGGTCATCCTTCAGCAGCGATGGATCACTATCGAGCACGGTCGGTCTCACCTTGAGCGTTGACAGACTCCTTACCAGCATGCACTTACTAGAGCCTTCAAAACTGATCACTCTTGATACGCGTCGCAAGTTGGTTACAGCTTGAAGACGTCAAACGGTCCTGGACAAACGCGTCCTTGCCACTGAAAGCCCAATGATCCACGAAAGTGACGCCAGTCTACGTGCCAATCTACGACGTGTGGGCCCATAGAACTTCCGCCACCTCTGATGAATTTAGATGTGTACAAGACGAGCGCTGTTCGTTTTTCAGGCAAGTGTTTTGTTGAGTTGGAGGTTTCTGGCTAATAAATGATAAGTGAAAATTGCGCATAACAAACAATGGATTTCAAAACAACGAAAGCCCGACATGATTTTCAACTTTACATAACATGAGTAACAAGCAACATGGTAAAATGGAGCATTATTCAAAAGCAACGAACAAAACATAGCAGCAGGCCATCAACGACGAGAGCAACGTCTGAAGCAACAAAGAAAACAATCAGAGCAGTTTCAAAACGACGAGCATTGGGTAACGTTTCTTTGTGAAACAAAATGCAATCCAGTCCGGAATACACCACTTAGGCCTTGATCGTCCACACGGTGTGATAGACGCTCACCAGACCAGGGACGTGGCGTATGTCACGAACATATCCGTCAACCAACTCGCCTATTTCTCGCTCAGTGAGCCCACCTTGGTCCCTTAGGAATGGCCTTAA
This sequence comes from Hemileccinum rubropunctum, assembly GCA_038089535.1. Classification (NCBI taxonomy): domain Eukaryota; kingdom Fungi; phylum Basidiomycota; class Agaricomycetes; order Boletales; family Boletaceae; genus Hemileccinum; species Hemileccinum rubropunctum. The sequence goes on from JBBPLC010000131.1 coordinate 38,753, forward strand.
ACTATCTGCGAATACAGTCATTGTGTTGAGGTAGGCACGGCCTAAAGCCTTCTGGCGCGGAGACTGGTGCCAGTCTCCGATAGGAATAAGGTGCTCTTGAATACGACCATCGGTGAACGTCCCGATTCTTCTCAACCAGTGGGGAATGTGGCCAGCAATCTCGTGAAGACCAACACGCTCCGAGAGGTCGTTGACAACCTTCAAAAATCGTGTGGCGCCGGGAGCGTCCACGGCTGGGTTGCCAGGGTAACCGGGAGCAAACGCAACACACCGGCCAACTTCACCAGACAAGAAGATGCCGCCACGTCGCAAAACACGGGCGGCTTCACGTAGCATCTCCGGATAATTGGGTATCTGTTTGTGAACATTGAGAAGGGATATGGTATCATGGATAGGCGACATGCCGCAAGGGAGATATTACGTGCATGGACAACGTCCATTACACCATCAGGCCACCGGAGGGGCTGCGTGACATCGAGGATCTCGAAATGGGCGTTTTGGTGAGGGCGCCTTGTCGCGATCGGAACTATCCGGTGATAAAGTTAGACCGCGGAAGCGAGCGACCAATGAGACTGAGCTTGCGAAAGCAACGTACCAATGTCTACGCCAGAGAACCTGACGTGTCTAAATTGACTTGCCATATCCATCACCCTATCAAACAAATCCAATACGGATGGATTAGATGGATCAAAGTCAAATCAGATGAAATCACATACCATCGACCGGTCCCCGTACAGAGGTCGAGGACGCGTTTCTGCCTGCCCGGCTCGTAGGCCAACGCTTCGGCGACGGGACCGAGAAAGTGTGAACCCAACAGATCGCGAAGAATCTTGTGTTGTGCATTCAGTCGCTGAACAAAATTCGTTAGCTATGGGTGACAGGGCAAAGGCTATTAACACACCGCTTGTTCGTCGCCGTCAACAGGCAATGGATATGGCAAGTTACCATGAGAATGGAAGAGCCGGCCACCGTGCTCTCTAAAGTGGCCCGGGAACTCATCTGCTCCGAGTTCCGTCAGAATCGACGACGTATCTGAAGAGCCGTCATCGTCGTCGTCAGAGGACACGGTCCGCTGTATGCCAGAAGAGGAAATTCTATCAATATTTGCTTCGTCATTGTCCTGCAGATTGTGGCGGTTATTCAATTCGATCGCCATGACGAACTGAAGCGGAGAAGCCAAGGTAGAATGGTATGCGTACGAGTTTGATGGAGATGACAGTCCGTTGGCAAGACAGAAATTGGACGCCGCTGCAACTACTGAGTTTTATACCGATAGTAACTCAGCGAAACAGAGTAGAAGCTGGGCACGAGGTCAAAACAAGCGGCCCTGTTGACCACAGCGTTAGGATGGGAAACATGCATGTGGACCCATAAGATGAGATACTTCTGAAGGCAGAATGAACTAGTCTGGGGAGACAGGCAATGTTTTGCCAGACTAGGGGACGTGGAAGGTGCTGGAGAAAGTGAATCGCTGAGTGATTGAGTCCGCGTGGATCTGATGGGTTTCTGCGCCACACGAACAGCAAGAGGCAAACAAAGCAAAAGCACCAAACGATGGACAGAAGGAACTCATCGATCGGTGGCGAAAGAGATAATAAGCAGATCTGGATCAAGGGAGACTCGTGTCGGATAAAATGAACCGAAAAATTCCCGAACGAAATGGCAGCAGAGGGAAAGTGTACAGCCCGTTACGTGATCTGCGGAACCGCCTCAGAAGACCAATTTGGATCCAGACCCGCAACAAGGCGACAAACATGTATGTCTTCATGGATTCTGTGTCAGACACGAAATATTATACGGCTAGGCAGAATACGGGACTGGTTTGGAATCGTTGGCCTAGCGATATCTGGTGGGCGCATGCTAATCCAAGCTCGTTCTTGCGAGCTCAGTTGCTGGCTTTAAAAGGTAAGTGGTTTTTCCTCACTTGACTACCAAGGCTTTGAAATCCTCGTTTGGAACTGAGTTCACGCGGAGCCGCAAAGATGGTAAAAGCAACAACCGCCGTTTGACTGTGATGGTGAGTAAATTCTCGTGGAGTTAGATGATTCTCAGGGACAACTTACCGTGGCCCAGAGCTGTGTCCAGTGACGCGAGAGCCTTGGTTATTCGAGTTGGCAGTTTTGTGAGCGAAACTCTAGTACAACAAATTTCGGGATTTCGGTCTGGTATTTGTACACGTTCAGCCCAAGTTGTAAGTGAAATGACCCCAGCTTACCTGTCATCTTCCTATTTACTCGGTAAGCCGCTTTCGTTAGGAGTCCCACATCAGAGGTTCAGATAGTGACGCGGTTTGAGGCGGAGGTCACGTGCCAGCTACTTGGCGTGTTTTTCATTTCCACCATCGCTCTGAGACCTGTTCCCCTAAACACGCGAAGACTGAATACTCGCCATGAACGAGGTCGACGAATTTTTCGCAGAACAGGACAGACGAATGGGCATTCCTGACGAGGATGTAGATGAATATATCCAAATGCGTCTTCAGGGCCCGCAGAAGAAGCGGTACGCTGCCAAATATTGTCAGGGATAGCTTGCCGTTTCATTCATCGGAATTCAATCGCAGTTCGATGCAGGGCTGTATCAGCAGTCCAGAAGATATCTTAGGTTCTCGGAATGACGGACCGCAATGCAAGCCCTCGCACCAGGACGCTTCACTCGGAATTGCATCACACTCTTCGACAAACCTACAGAAACAGTGAGTCCCATTCGTCGTAGGTGTGGCTAACAGTTAACTCTCCCCAGACATGAAATATCATTCGCACCCAAGACGGCCAGAGAGAAAGACAGCGTGGACATGGGAGGCTTGGCTATGCCCCCTAGTTTCTTGCCTGGACCTTCTTCTACCTGTGTGTCCTCCCTCGATCTGGCATCGCTTCCACAGCGGCATGTTACTGTGGCAAACACATTTGTGGCAGCACGAAGTGCCAAGCGACCCAAAACGACGGGGATATATCCTATTCCCGAGCGGAGAGATCATGCTCCCCGTGCTAGCCTCTGCGAAGACCCGGGTCTGGATCTCAATACCTCGAGGACAACAACACGAGGAAGTGGTGCCTCTTTTGAATTCTTCTCGGGAATAAGTGCATCTCAGCGGATTCTTTTGAGCACGAGTGGTCAAAACAGCGTGTCTAGCTCCACTGATCTAGGCCCAGAAAATGAAGGGAACCCAAAAATGCCCTTCGTACAGGCCCAAATCGGTCAGACAAGTGAGCTCGCCCTGCCAACTACGGGGGAAATTTCCGAACTCTCTGCATACGCAAGTACTCCCGGGTTTCCGACGAAAGCGATCCAAAAGATGAGGAAAGGGTCCAACGCGCCACTTATTTTCACGTCTGACAACCCCTCTGATATGGATGTATCCTCTCCACCGCTTTTGTCACGCAACAATGCAGCCGGCCTCCGCTCCACCACGTTTGATAGTCACGGAAGGAATAGCTCCAAATTTACGGAGGGTTCTCACCGTTTATCACCTAAAAATGGGATTCTGAAGGTCACGTTGACTGCAGCTGTTCGCCCGAGCATTGTTGCACCTCCGTCGCCTAGAACAAGTGATGGGTCACACGAGGCAAGAAGCATTGAAGAGGGCATAATGCCCAGAACGCCAGCAGGATTTAATACAGCAGGAAACCTGGATATCAGCAGCATCACGAGCCCCGGAGACATGTCTTCTGGGCAGCTCCACCCTGCGGGTGGCGATTCATACGTGCCTTCTGCGGCGCAGCCCTCGTCATCCAATATGCTCGTACCGAAGGAACTAAAGGCACGTAAAGCAGTGGATAGTGATAGCAGGCCTAGGAAAGTGTCCAGACGAGGTGGCATCGGTAGTAAGGAAGCGAAGGACAAGCCAAAACTCATCACCCCTCTTGAGTATGCTCAGAAATTGCAGTCGTGCCTCGATCCGTGCGTGAAGCCCAAGACGAACTATCTCAAAGGAAAACGTATATTTTACATTGGGGGTGACATGATGTACGCAAGCACTACGACTCGCGGACGCATGGAATATGTGAGTCAACTTTACTTTCTTTTTATTTTTTACTCCCACGTATGTCCGACATGTCTGCATGGATGTACTGACCATCTCTTCCGTAGGTTGTGAAGCATGGAGGAACATTGGTTCCAAAATATGATCCGGCCATCGTAACACATATCGTAACAGACGCAGGCATTCGGCATACTTTGCAGGCGCTGTCGCTCAAATCCCTATCGGATATACCCGACAACATCCCCACTGTCACTTGGGACTGGGTCGTCTCGGGATACACACGGGCGAGGAAGCGAAAATCGAAATCATCCGGTGATGATGGGGGAAAAGGAGGGACAGACAGTGACGATGGAAATGAGAATGGTTCACTTGATTTTGAGTTTATGCACGCTGCGTTTTCTGAACGCATTGATGTTGGATGTAACTGGAAGAACGTCTCCAGGGGTAAGCAAGGGTCGAAAGTGGCCTGCGATTCAGCCCTGAGGGCAGATGGTACAAACGATGGCGGTGATATCAGTCACATCTCGTACGTTCCAGCGTGGAATGATTCAGGAATTCGAAGCTTACCTCAATTATAGTACCTTTTCCCAGGGGAGCGGGTCGGTTCAGATCCAGCGACGTGGTGTCTCTCTCACCGTGTTACCACCACCTCCGCTTGACTTCCGACTTATTGACGGTCGCAAAGCCGATGGACATGCGCCTTCAGAAGATGGAAGGAAAGCATCTGAAAACGAAGATCCCCTCTCAGAGTACTATGCACAAGCGAGGGCTGATCGTGAAGCTCAGGTGAGTAGAGCACTCAGTGATCCAAGTGGTTTAGCTATAAATCCACTTATAGTGGAATCACGATGCATCAGATTCGGATGATGGAGACGATGATAGAGACTACCCCCGACGGCCAGAACCGAAAAGGGTGAGCCCACCGTTTTTAAAGGGAAAGAAACTCGAGCTTCCTCTTGTTTTGTATTCTTCTAGGGTTTTGCATGTGATCTCAAGGGGCACAAACCAACTGTCTGCGTTAACCAACATATTATCGACAAGGTATCGGTCTAGCCACTTTTTGTGTGTGTCTTCTGACTATCAAGCAGTTGGAAGAGCTAAGGGAGCTTCACAAAGCGAAACCATCTGAGGATGATCGTTGGCGCGCATACAGTTATGGAAAATGTGAGGCTTATTTTAAATACCTTACTGTAATTTCCTTGCTCATGATGACCCAGGTATTCCTGCCCTACGCAACTACCCCAAACCGATCAGGACATTTAGCGAAGCACGCTCCATTCGTGGCGTTGGCGAAAAGACTGCAGTGAAGGTATGTTATCTGAAGGCATACTCAAGATTGCATGCGTTTTAAACGTAGCGGATAGATCATGGAGATCATCAACACAGGTGATCTCAAGCGTATCAGGTATGAGAATACAGAAGATGTGGTAGCTACCAGGATTTTCCAAGGCATTTATGGTGTTGGCAAGTCCCTCTTCCTAACCCTTGCCAATTGAAGCTTAGTTACCCTTAGGTCGTCATACTGCCTTTGTTTGGTTTTCGAGCGGGCTCAGAACGCTGGATGACGTCAGAGCTAGGAAAGGCGGTCTGAAATTATCGACGTCACAAGAAATTGGTCTGAAGTTCTATGATGGTGAGCAATAGTAATTTCTAGTTTACTCAGCATTGACACATCACTGCAGACATAAATTCAAGGATGCCCCGCGAAGAAGCCAGGAGGATCTTCGAGATGATCAAGCCTATCGGTATGAGAACCTTGGCTACGTCGATTGGTCGCGCTAGCTAAAACCGTGGTTCAGCCCTCGCCCTTGATAATAAGCTATTTATTGAGATCATGGGAAGTTATAGAAGGCGAGTGTTCGAGCTATCTGTCCACGAGTGGTGCTTGATCATGCTTAACTGCAGGGGAAAAGCTGACTGTGGAGACATCGACATCTTAATCACGCGACCCACGACAGATGGCAAGACCCATCAAGGTGGGTTTTAAGTCCTCTCGACGAACGCTAGTACAATCATTGATGAAATAGGGGTGCTGCGTACCCTGCTTGAGCAACTACATGCGGCCGGCATTGTAACCGAGGATTTGTCCGTACCTGACGATTTTTTAGACCTCGAATTGGTATATCATGGACTTTGCAAGCTGCCTGAATCTGATGCGAAACGCCGGAGGATCGACTTCCTCTGTGTGCCCTGGGAGAGCCGAGGGGCTGCGTTGCTTTATTACACGGTGTGTGTCCTTCCGAGTCCAACTTATTTAGTTTATCCCGTGTCGCGTATAGGGTGATGACATCGCAAGTGTCTGTTTTACTACGAATGCGTAACAGAAACTTACACGACCTAGTTCAACCGTGCAATGAGGCTGAAAGCGAATAGGCACGGGTTCTCGCTCAACCAGCGTGGACTTTATACTGGGGTCTTGCGCGACCCGCGGGACAGGCAGAAGAAAATTTGTGAAGGTAAACACTTTCGACCGACAAGAGTGGCCCATCCTCTTTAGTGGCGATACTTAAACGTTTTCTCAGGTAGTATCGTCGCGTCGGAAACGGAGGAAGAGATATTTAAGATCTTGGGTGGGTGTGCTGATACTATGTTAATGGTATTATATTGATCGATTGCAGGTGTTCCATGGCAGGAGCCTCACGAACGCGTTAGAGGATGATGGGAGTACTCATCAGCACTTGCCACAACACGTTTATCTGCACATTAGTTAGCATTTGTCATCACGTGGTATTTGTGTATCAGATTCAAGACCAAACACCCATAAATCCTCTAGCAGCTCAAGGTAAATGAACAAAGCGCGATCCGAAGCACTGTCAGATCTCCACGACAATTCGTTGATATTCTTCGTGTTTGAGGCCATGTGGGCACCCTTTGTATGAAGTAAAAATCACCCTCTACTCCCACCCAAGAGAAAGATATCATCGACAGGCTTTAAAAGCGCGAGGTAATGCTCTCGTACGAGGGTGGGGCCTCCCCCGCTTCGCTCTCCAATCCAGACACGAGCCGTTCGTATCGTGTCAGTGGCGAAGATGGTGAGGATGAATGAGGCGTTGAGACGGCAGCGATGTGTGACTGAACATGCCCATTGGACGTCGACATGGAATGTGACTGGTGATGCCGGCTGGGGGTATGGATTTGGGCATGAACGGAAGACCTGCTCCAATTGGTTTCGCGTGTCCCCGTCCGCGCGGGCGATAGTGAATGGGACAGTAGGGGCGTTGTAAGCTGGCTTGGATGACTAGTTCGCCGTGCACGTGAAGATGACCTCGAGCGTTCGCGGACGTTGCGCTGCTCGTCGGCATCATGGTAAAAGTACCCAACCCCATCTTCGCTCTCGAAAGATGAACTCGTGCTGGGCTCAGATGACATGGTACCCTCAAGATGGTTTCCGACTTCATGACCTTGCCTCTGTTCCATGGGTCCTATGATACGCGGTTGGCACGGACACGCGGCGCGATCTGGCGACCCGTCTTCTGTGATTTGGGAATACCTGGGAAGTGTTTGGTACTCTGGAACGCAACGACACTGTTGCACGCCACAGAGAGCTGGTTTAGTATCACTAATACCCAGAAAGAGAAAGCAGAGCTCACAGAAAGGATGGAAATCGGTGTTTGTACTGTGATGTCAAAGAATCTCTTCTTGTCTCCTTCATGGTCATTGGTACTTTCTTCGCCGACCCTTTCTACCCTCACAGCGAGTCGCAGGGAATGTTCTACCCTTACCACCGAGCTCTTTTGTTTCACAGTAAAGTGCAGTCCATTGACACTATCGGTGTGATCATTGCAATTAGGCAATCCAATAATGGTCGAGAGTGTGTAGGGACCGGGACCTGCGAGAATAGAAGGATCGGTAGAGGGGGTGATGTATCGCAGGAGTGGCGATCGATGGGGAGAAATAGGCGTTGGAAGGAGCGGAATTTGTACCGAGCCGTGCTTATGCTTGTGCTTGTGCTTATGCGTCAGTTCTTCTCCATCTACCAGACCCATTTCATCCGCCGGACACGTATCCTGCACTTCCACCAACTTCACCTGCCTTGTATCTTCGTCCCTAAAAAGCATTCGTTGTCCATAAAGGTATCTAATGTGCTGGTCGACGAATACGCTCAACCTCCATATCTTGATCTTTTCAAGGGGTAAGAGAGTGAGATCCAGTGTTGCCGTACCAAATGCTGCTTCGGCTCCTCCTTCCGCTTCAGTGCCTACTAAGGATTCGATGTTCGCACGAATGCCGTCGCTTGTGTTCGCTTCCACATGACGTTGAGAGCCAAGAACGAACAAGCGTGAACTCAGCGCAAAAGAATAGGCAAGTTTTCCTTCCCACTGTCTTTGAAAGAATAATGGCCCGGGATCCCCGGGCCCACCGCCTTCCCCAGCTCCAGCAGTTGGCGCCGCGACCACTAGGAGTGGAACTTGGCAAGAGAGCTTAGATGTGAATGTGCCAGGTCGGTGAGCGACACCCTTGATGGTGTAGTTAAGTGACCCACGGGGGTTGGAAAACGTCGGCGGAAGATTCGGGGGAAGCAGAAAGGAGATTGGGTAGCTGTAGGTACCTATAACATCCAACATTTCCAGAAACGTTATTGATAAAACAGTGAAATCGTAAGGACCAGTGTCAGGACAAAGACTCAAGCATACCTGGCTTAAATTCCTTCCAACCTTCCCCTTGCATTTGTTGAATATCTTTCTCCTTCCCATGATCACGATGCAGACCGAGGACACGACCTAGACCAAGCGAATGGTGCCCTCGATGTTCCATGTGGCCACGTGCATTCGCTGCCAGTTGGCTACTGTTCCCAGTACCAACGCTACCCTCACCTACTAGTGCTTGAGCGCTTTCCCCATTCTGCTCTTCAGCTGTGATCCTAACTCTTGTTCGTCCACGCTCCCTTTCTTCCGACCTAGTAACAACTCGGGACCTGGATGGTGCTCTGGAGGTCACCCCCATAACAGCGTCTAGAGCATTACTGAGGGAAAGACGCAAACGTGAAGGGCTAGCTTGTGTGCTTGAAGAGTCGCGGCTATTCCTGCGCGCGTAATGCCGGAATCCATGGGAATGTTCAGGGGAGTATGAGCGAGAGGAGCGGTATGGCGAGGGGCGACGGTGAGGTAGAATATGTGGAGGTTCCTCAATAGTGTTGTGATATGATGTGTCTCCTGAAAAGGGAGGACTCGTATGGACTGCGGTATCGTTCTCTCGGTGAAGAGGCTCGTTTAAGACGATGGATGCATTTGAGTGCGTCGTAGAATTGGAGGGAGAGGGCGTAATTGGGTGTTGATATGGTGACGGAGGAACTGCAGATGAGATAAGTTGAAGGATCGTTTGACCAGAAGCGTTTCAAAACGAACTGAGCTGCTCGGAGAGTGCGTTCTGATATGCCTGTCTCTCTAAATTACCCCTCAGAGCTTGTCTTAGTTCTTCGAGCGTCTGAGCGGGGCTCTCTCCAGGGATACCAACCCTTGACTGAATTGGATTCGAGAGCTGGGGCACAGAAGTATATGGGGGCGTTGGACCGAGATCAGGATCGACACCTGGTGCATAAACCAGACCATGAGCAATGCAATATCACAACCCACATGACAAGTGCAACATTCTGGGTTCACTCGGGTTGGGGAAGGAGAGCGGGAACACGTACTGATGACGCTTTGGCGCTCGGAACGCCCCAGAGGCGATGAGGGCGGACGTGATAAAGTTGCATGCTCGTCGTCGTCATTGGGAATCACAGAAGATAACACAGGGCCTACGGAGGCGGGACGCCGTTTCCCATACAGAACTTGGTCGGCACGAAAGACGGTAACAGTTGAGGAGTAGATTTTATGTTTCTCATGGAAGTCTGTATGACGTGACGTGACGCCTAGATGAGGGATGCGAAGACAACATATCCGCAGGGATCATAGTGATAGGAATGGAATTGTGAGTACTAGTGGCATCGTGTAGGATGGATCCGAAATAATACGAAACTTCTGGGTAGCTTACCGTCAACAAGCCGGTCAATTCCACATCGATACTGGAAATCTCGATCGGCTTGACGACGTTCAGAGTGAGTATTCCTCTAACAAGGGTGGGTGGATCATTCAGGTCGACTTCGTGTCGTCCGGAGGGATCGGAAGAACGTAGGAAAATTACGGGCTCGGTGAGGGCAATATCGAGCTGCTTCTTCGGGTCAACCATGCCGGTGGTAGACAAGAACGACAATGGCAAAGATCCGCCAAACCTTTCGGTAACAATCTTTCCAGGCCGAACTGCTGCTACTCAGGCTTATCGGCACAACTTTGACGCTTGGTGACTCACACAGTCATGATGCTGACACGCACGGACCCAGACCTCATGTTCGTACCTCCGAAACAGGTCACACCGCAATCACCCTGCTTTTGGTGCAGCCACTTTAAAGTATCTTTCGCCCCAGCTTACTATTTCCATAGAAACACTTGAAATGAAATAGTATGTACCTGGAACGTCAAGTTGGCAAGGTTTCTGGTTGATTCAGGTTACGTAATCTTAATTGTACATTCTCAAGTCCAGTCACCTTGGACACCTTTTGATCTAAGACGGTGAAGACTTTCTTCCCTGGCCCTATGAACAACGGTTCCTCATTGTCAAGTACTGCTAAGCACCGTGCTTACATACTGCACTACATTGTGCGGATCAAATCTTCAAGCCCGCAGTGAGTCTGAGGCTTCCAGCTTGCGCCTTCTTTGCTGCCTGGGGGAGACTAAATTCCAATTCGTCGATGCAACTGGATTACGGGAGTTCCATCTGGAATGGAGGATCATTGGTCTGTTGTCTCATGACGACCGTCGCAACCAAAAGCCATGTCTTGTTATGATCAGATAAAAGCCTGCCAGTGGATGTGGGCTCGAAGTTCATACTTCTGTCGCGTCCCCCACTTACATCCCTCAACTTCAGTTCCTCTGTTCCCTAGCTGCTTGTCAGGTAATGTAGAATGTTTGATGATTACTGAGTCGTTAACTGACTGGTCTATGAAAATAGGTCTGAGACCCTCTTTCGTGTGGCAGGCACACCATTGTTAACGTCTTTCCGTCTACCTGATCTTTCTTTGCGGAATGTGGTATTCTGCACGTCTTTTTCTTTCTTTCACTTTATTGTCATGCGTTGCTGTTGTTCGTTCGCAAAATTGCCAGTTGCAGGTACCTGCGAACCCACTTACTGCTCAGGGGCTTGCCACCCCCTACGTGTTGACCGGATGCAATGTATGTATAAGGTGTTTTCCCTCAATATCCACTGATCAATACTGAATGTTTGTATTAGCAACTGGACTTTGCCAACCAAGGAGCCTTTGTTGAAGCTGCAATCCTTGACCCCGCGACAGGCAATGTCCAAATCTACAGTCCTCTCGTCATCAACACTGGAATGACACCTGTTGGAAATGGAACCGGTACTGCAACCACCAGTGCGGGCACAGGTACAAGTACCCCTGCCTCGACAAGTAGTACGAGCGCAGAAGGAACCACGACGCCCACGATGGGTGCCTCTGGCGTCGTCCCCTCAAGCTCTCCGTCTGCCAGCGCTGCCCCCACAATGGCTGCGCGGCAAGTTGCTGATGCTGGCTTCTACATCCCTCCGATCATCCCCACTCTTCCCAACAACGCAGTTGTTGGTATCTGGTTTGGTAGCAATGCCGTTTCTCTTACGTTGACCGGTAGTACGGATGGATGTGTCAATGGTCTAGGGAATTCAGTTTTTGGGCAGGTATGGAACTGGTTTCCGAGCCGCTAACTTTTGAAACCACTGTTTGTAGTTCGCGTATTGTAATGGGCCGGCGTGGTTCAACGCGGCAAAAGCTGCGGTATCGCAAGGTCTCATCAAGCTCCCAGCGCCAGGCACCGGATCGAGTGGACAAGCCTGCCCAACTACTCATGACTTCCGCGTCGTTGACCAGGTAAGCAGCTTTTCTCTCTCAAAATCTGCATCTGTGTGAATACCACATTCTAGGATCAATCAGATAACGTGGTCACAACGTATCTTCTCATAGGCAACAACACACTTGCCCAGAATACTCCTGAGAACAGCAAGGCAAACTCAAACGCAGAAGTGTTGTCGAACGGTGGGCTCAATTAAACAGCTGCTAACGTATAGTGTTGTTGATGCACGAGTACCAGCTTCCGACAACGCGCTCATTACCGAGTTCATTGACCCTACACTTGGTTGCGCTCCATTCCAAAATCCTTGCACAACTTGTCCCACTGGGCAAAGTCCTGCGCTTGCAACTGACGTTTGTGACATCTTTCCACTGCGTAACTTGTGTCCTGATGTGCGAAATGCAGGAGCTTTTGGCTTTCTTCTTCCCGCCCGCTGGTGGACCTGCGTTGGTACCGTTGAACGACCCGATGGTCGTTGTCAATGGGCAACCGTCACTGCCAAAAGTAAACCTTTACCGTGATGGTACTGGACAGCCTCTTGCGGATAATAACAACGCGTCAGGTCTGACTTACTGGTACGTGGATGTTCACTATCGAGTCATTTCACCGTTGGATCGATAATCTCTTACAGCCAACAATTCACGCAATCAGGCATTTTTATCAACAATAACCAGCAATTGTTTACGAATGCTGGTTCGCCCGCTGCCAACATGGCGAACAACTTGTTCACTTTCCTTGCCATGAGGTTCTCCGCGTCCTTTGGACCCGCTCCTGGTGTGTGCTCGCCTCTTCCCCCTGGCGGTACTTTTTTTCCGCCGTTTCTAATGTAAAGTGTAGGTCTTGGATGTACCGGGTTGTTTAATGTCACGAATCCAGTTACCCTTACCATGGACGGGAATGGCGTCGTCACAGCTGCGACTATCAATACCCAGTCTCTGCAGCAGATCTCTACCGGGGTACGCTACTCTGCGGTGTCAAGTGTTTGATTGGCTGACGTTCATGTGTTCGTGATCCCTAGGCGACAGGTGGTGCTACGACGGCAGCCTCGACGTCCGTCCCTGTTCCTGCATCAACCGGGTCTTCTGTTTCTGCTGCGACGACTGCCCCTAGTACTTCCTCCCCTTCGGTTGCAATGACCAGTGCTTCAGACACCGTTGCTGGTTCGGTCGTCGCGAGTCCAACTGGCGTGCTTTTTCACCCGACATCTGTCGCGACTCCGGTTCCATCGGCACCGCAAACCAGCGGTGCGTGCAACACTGCGGGTACTTGTACGGCTGGCTCGACCACGCAGGTTCCGACCACGAGTTCTGTTTCTACATGCACGGCTGTCGCTACAGTTACGGTCACGGCAACGGTCTGTCCCAGTCAGGTGTGTTCTAGATTTATCCGTCCGCGTACGAACTGTTTCTGATGATTGTCCTTGCCCATCCTGTAGACTTTGGTGAGTTATGGTAGCCAAGGAACGCGTGTTTTGGCTCACTGATCATGGTTCTTAAATCTTCGCAGGCTGCATGCGCCGGATCGGCTTCGCCTACTACATCCAATGGTGGGTGGAATGGTGGATGGAACGGTGGCGGATACCATCGGAAGAGGCAGATGTAATTTACATTTATCCCGCGCACCCAGATGCTGACTCGCTTCAGGTTAACTACAGATCGCATTCGGAAGAGCCGCATGACATCGTTCCATTGATGGGTCAGTTTGCACGCTTCAAGACTTTAGGCTTATAGGACGCGATTTGTTTCGTTCCATAATGACCTTCGTTAACATTTGACCCTTCTTCTCGATTTAAATTCCTTTCGATGCGTTTCTGGGAGGTGCATCTGTTCTTTCTTTTTTACTTGTTGCTGAATCTGCGATGAACGTTGTCCATGAGATACCAAGTCATACGTGGAGTTGATGGGTTTCGCGGGTAGTTTGTTCTGCCATTGGTTTTTCTTTCTATTCTATCTTGTTAAAGTCAAAACCTTGTGGTAACCGAAAGAGAATGTCAGACTCGGAGTCAGTGCACAATCGAAACGTATTACTGGTCCGCGACATTGCATGGCTGACTACGCACTTGGGACAAATATTATAAGTACTAGTATTTGCAGGGGATTAAATGAGTGACACCCACCTGCGGCCGTAGGCTGCTGTGAACACGGATCAGGCACTTGCAGCCTACCGCCCTTGAGGCTTTAGTGCGTATCAAGCTCCCCAGGCCCATCGAACGAGGCAACCAGGGAGTGCACACCCCTCGCAACATGCATTGTACCTTAGTGTTACCATTTATGTAGCGCTCTTGTCCAAGATTCGGCTATTTGCGAAAACTGTAAAGTTTTGAGATGCCGAGCCTCGGCATCAAACTTTGATACCAACGCCACCAACTCGCTCATAGCAAATCCCCTCGTCATTCGTATCATCCTATCAATATGGCAAAGGAAAAGAGTGCGTTCAACTTTGACAAGTTCTAACCGGGCTTTCGCTCACTGACCAGCATAGTCGGTGTCACTGGCAAGAAATACCGTCTTACACTCGGTCTCCCAGTCGGTGCCGTCCTTAACTGTGCAGACAACAGTGGCGCAAAATCGCTCTTCTTAATCGAGCCATATGGTTCCGGTGCTCGTCTAAACAGATTACCAGATGCCGGTGTGGGTGACATGGTCGTTGCATCCGTGAAGAAGGGAAAGCCTGAACTGAGAAAGAAGAGTGAGTGTCTTGATACGCGCGCAGGGGGAATTGCAATCCTGGTTGCAATCGGGCAGATATGTTCCCCTCTGACATGGTTGAGTTTGAGATTGGGGACAATGCTGATGCTGTGGTCTTTTCTAGCCATGCCTGTCGTCGTCGTCCGCCAGCGCAAGGCTTGGCGGCGAAAAGACGGTGTCTTCCTTTACTTCGAGGTTCGTGTTCGTTTATGAGGCATTGTGCTGTTGCGTGTTTCCTGACTTGTCCCGCTGTAGGACAACGCTGGTGTTATCGTCAACAACAAGGGTGACATGAAGGGTTCCGTCATCGTTGGCCCTGTAGCAAAAGAATGTGTACGTATCTAATCTTTGACGTTGATCCAACCTCTCATACACCTCGATCGACAGGCTGATCTCTGGCCCCGTATCGCAGCAAAAGCTGGTACGGTCGTATGATCATGGCCTGCTGATTTTTGTGGTCACACTCGTATCGCATTCACGCATCATTTTCTTCTCATATCATCATCATGTTTACATAGCTGCCGTGTTATGCTATGTGACTATGACCACAACTTGTGCTCGGCGAAGAAACATCGATAACCAGGATTCATTTCCTGATGTCGAGCCGATATTGATAGCTAATCCTCATAGCCATCACAGATATGCGATTGCGAACTCTTCTCACATGTCCCGAGGCACTCTGAAATCCCACGTTTTAATCGACGCGTCGCATACAGACGGCCAAGAGCGCTCCTTTGTCCTCCTTACCCCACCAGCATTCTGTGTCGAATCGTCGCTCGAATCAGACTCTGATGCAGAGTCTTCCGGACCATTGGCCATCAGGGCAGCGTCGTCGAAATGTCGTGAACCTGAAACCGAGAGTAAGACCGGTTCAAGTGGATGGAAAGCGACGGCCCCCACGGCGTCTGCATGGCAACGGTGTAGCGATCAGTATCAAAACCATGGGGGTTATCGACTTACCATCGTGTGCATCGTACAGCAAAGCGGGCCGAATCTGCCTTGTCTCCTCTGCAGTCTCGTCCTCGCTTGGTTCACCACTCTCATTTTCTAGATCATAAATCACAATCTCGCCGACCTGTGGTAATCAAGTAGAAGAAAAGACGAGCAAATTCACGATCTAGATAGACATACCTGGTTCCCGGAAGCCAACCATTTCCCAGTACCGTCAACATCAAATCGCAGCTTTTGGTTCGTGAGGTCCCTAGGACCAGCCCCGTCTGATTCAGCCCTTCTTGAGAAACAGCACAGAGGCACGGACGCGTCCCCTCTAAGGTCCCAGCTCCATAACCTTTCACTCCGCCTGAAAGCAGCGTATAGAATATGAGGCCGTGTAGGATTGAACATCAACTACACAGACGAGACAGAGGTGTTTGCAAAGATCGAAGAAGACAATGCGAATGTGGGGTTGAAGGCGAGGGATAGGCTTTAACTTGAATGCTGAATGGACGGGATATGTCACCTACCTGTGTCACTCCTCCTTTTTCCCAGTCTGCGACCCCACCTATCGACAGGACAGGTTCAACAACCGATTCATTGAACAAGGCAATGTTGTCAGACACATGTGAAGCTGGAGTAAAACTCCCGGCTGCATAGTATTCCGGAGAGTGCGAGAACGCCAGCGCAGATATGATACCTTTCGATAGCACACGCCGAACGAACGACCGAGGAAGGATACAGAGTCAAAGGGGGGTAGTGTTTGTTGTCAAATACAATCGTGATCAGCGGTGGATTCCTCACCTTTCAACCCATCTTTACTTTTCTTGGAAGGCGTGGTTAGTAGTCGCTCGCCTTCACCTGGTCTCTGCACATCGAATATCTCGATCGCATCTTCGAAGCCACAATACAACCTAGGGAAAATGGACGACAGTTGTTTAGGTCAAGTGCCCAAAACGAACGTGATATGGCAGGGAATCCCTTTCACAAATGCAAGAATGAGATGGACACGTACTTGTCTGCCGTAAGATTGAAAGACAAGCTATGCGGGGCAACTTGTCGTTCGCGGTGATCAACGATGGGATAAGACGCACGAAGCTGACGTGGAAAAAGTGAGACGCAATCGCAGCAAGAACTTCAGGTTCAGTTCTCGTTGCGTACCCTGCCGTCTCTTCCGTCTAACAACTTGACGGGACAGTCCCTGACGGAAGCAACGAAACAAAAGGCCGGTAGGTTGTGTTGCGACGCGCCGGGATACCACGTAAAATCGACGATTGGCGCGGATTGCGGGAACGTTTTGACATGTACCAGGGATGAAGACATGGACGAAGCTGCGATGTTTCGTGAATATGAGATAGAGGGTGGATACTACGAGTCGGCGAGTCGACTCGTGGTTCCGATAAAATCTACTCGGACACCCACTTTCTTCATATCTTGTCATTGCGCCGTCAGCTTAACGAAGACGGGGGGGAAAGGAAAGAGCACGCACGTTGTGAACACCTGGAGCGACCTATTTTCACTCTGGGCCATCAGGCTGGATCCATCTCCACACCTTCATTGTACCAACCAAGGAATCATACGCGTCAGTGGGGTACGGTTCAACGTAACTTTGAAGAATTGTGTTCACCATTTTGCTGTTCGGGGAAAGTTGACCGGGAGATCAGGATCATCATCCTGGTGGAGCGTCGTACGTGACAATAAGGAAGGGTTCGAGGCGTTAGTGACATAATACGACGGAGGCTGCCACGTTGGACTCAGACTCGGAATGACCGTGACAGTGGCCGAGCTTTCCTGCAGGATGTCGGACGACGTCATGCCAGGCCCGTTCATCCTTTTTTTTTCCAGTGGCACTAGAAACGTTTGATAATGTATAGTGCGGGATCTTATCTAAGTCAAGTCTGCTAAATAATGGTACATTCTTGACAGTACTACGATTCCAATGCAAGCCTGAGACAGAAATGGATTAGCTGTAGTCCTGTGGAGATCTTGGGTAATTAGCATAAGATGCTATTCCAATTATCGTGATGCGACCATGTCCTTCGTCGGGATGCACAACAGAGAAATCGTACATACAAAAACGCCGCTGGCTGCCAGGTACAACACTGCGTTGCTCCCATTGGTGCTGCTAAATAACTGAGCAGCGATCTGTACACTAGAAATTCCAAGTAGGTTGCCAAAAAATGCAGCCAAGCCGGTCGCAGTTCCTCGAACTGCAGTAGGGAATGCCTCAGGAGTCCATCCGAAGAGCTAGAATAGTGTCACTCCGTGACCCGGCAACGAGAATAAAAGAACAAGGCTACTCACTGTTGCGTTGAAAAGACACTGACAAAAGAACTCGAGCACGTTGAGACCAACATAGCTCGCATGTGTGTCCACAATACTGTAAAGGAAGAGAGATAGCCCCATGAACAGGGACGAGAGAACGAGAGTCCATTTTCGGCCAACCATAGGTGCACGAATCGTCATGACTGATAGAATCACCGCGACAATCCCCGGGGTGTAGATAATTAAGTAGTCAACGTATGTTTGTTCCAGACTGACGTTGATTGCACTGTTCTTCCGTTGCAAGATTGTAGGTAAGAACGCGCCAGCAATGATAAAACCTGTTGACTCCACACTGAGAGAGAGAAGCAATGTGGGTGAATGTCTTACCCCAGTAGTCAAACATCCAAGTAATCCATACAAGGATTGTGATCCGCATCATTCTCCAGCTCCCGAACAACAGTTTCAGTCGTGAGATCTCCCTGACAAGTCTCTTCAAAAAACCTGTTTCTTCTGTAACTGGAGTCTCCTTGCATCGCTCGTAAAGCGACTCCACGGTGAGGTCGCAGGAACGCTTGTTGAAGGCAGCAATCTTGTGAACGACCCCAACTGCAGCCCGATCCTTCCCTTTTGATAAAAGGAATCTCGGGGATTCATGGAATGGAAATATGAAAAAACGGATGATGAAAACACCAAGCGTGATCGAAGCAGTCGTGAAAAACAAGTATCGCCATCCCATATTACCATCCCTCGAACAACAAGGTTCTGCACCTCCTGTTAAGTGACAGGACACCAATTGTGTCGAACAAGAGTAATTTGGTATAAACCCGAAGGCGATGAGTGTGGACATCATAAAGGCCAATGGCTGGAATATCGAGAGTGCTGCGAGAAGATAAAATCGATCCTGTTTTAAGGTCAGTTATGTCTGATAACATGATTTTGAGTCCAGTACCGCTGGAAGATACTCGACAGTAACTGAACATAGGAGAATGAGCGATGTAATAGCTAGAACAGGATAAACGCCCTCACTAGTTGAGTCAACAGGTATGTTTCCCCCAATTCCGAATCCAGTGAAAGCTACAATCACCAGAAGGCCATCCAGTGAAGACATAGCTCCAAGACACATGCCGAATACCCCGGTAATCAGCAAAGTGCCAAGGAATGCCACTTTACGGCCTAGATAAAATCCGTCAGCATGAATGGCACTAAGCCGAGGCGTTCAGATTGCCAACAAACCTGCGACATCAACTAATATACCCCACACAAATGCCCCGGTAGTAACTCCAGTCGTAAACGCAGCGACAATTTTTCCGTATTCCTTGTCTGAATATCCGAATTCACGCTGTACGTTCGGCATTGCGAGTGCGAATACATGTCCCCACATGACATCCAAGAAAAATCCAGCGCCACAGATAGCCCAGATTGACCTAGTATTTTCACAATGAATGTGGAATGAATTAGGGAAGAACAGATGACAATGGTGCGCACCACTGATAGCGGCCCATGCCATGCTGATTTAACTCCTGATCAATGATTGACGATTTGGTTGTTGGTTGCAAGGGGATTGACCCAAGTTCGATGGACTCGTTCACTTGGATTTTCACGTCAACTGATGCCAAAGTCATCTGAAGATGGAGTAGTGAAGTATCTTTCGAAAGAATAGATGGGCACAAGCTTGACGTTAAAGGAGAAGGGTTCCTCCTTTTATACCTTGTGATGATCACCAGAATCGGAGGATGTTTCGCAGATGCAGATATCTAGGAAATTTTCCGCGAACTGATACGCATTAGTTCGCCGCTCGAGAAACGTTTCAGCATATCGTGAAGGTGTTTCTAATTAGCGCCGGATTACTCTGGGGGGTGATTGTCAACTAAACCCATCGCAGCGATCACCTGGGAAAAAAACTTATGATCAGTACCGGTAGTCAGGTAGTCTCCGTTCGAGATCAGAATGTAGTCGTTCTGACTCGGTCCTACAGTAGTCATGTAAAGTCTTCCAGGACAATGGTTGAGGTGCATATCTGAAAACTTTGGAAAAACGCTACCTGTCAACTGAACGTCAAACGACTGTGCTGACCATTAGAAACTTGAAAGTAGGCATTGCATGGCTGAAGCGCGGAGCTACTACACAGAGCGCAGAGATTGAACTCAGTTGCTCGGTCACAACGACGAACGTGAAACAATAGAAGTGAAGTGGTTGTTCGTGGAGTAGTAAATTTGCACTCTTATGTCCCTCAACATACGTGACTCGGACAGCCAGGTTGAGTGATTTAGTAATTACTATAAATAGAAAGCAAGTATCTTTCTTAAAAGTACTAGTAGCTAAGCGAATATAGTATTTGAGCGGGACTGTGTCTGACGTATGTGCTCGTAGATTACGGATACTGTCCATGCCAAGGGATCATACATCTTCCTTCAGTTGTGGGCGCTGGGTCGTGCTGCTGATACCGATTTTCTCGAGAAACAGGAACCGCCTTCGCCGTATGTCTCTGCATCTCCCATCCAGTTGATTGGTAAATCAAGCCCCCCTCGTGCGTTGAACGAAGAGGAGATCAAGGATTACATCGCCACGTACGCAAGAGCTGCGGGCGACGCTGTGCACCGTGCCGGGTTTGATGGAGTGGAGATACACGGTGCAAACGGTTACCTCTTGGACCAGTTCCTTCAATCCGTGTCCAATTCACGCATGGATAGATGGGGCGGAGACGAAGAGGGCAGGACAAGGTTTGCGAGAGAAGTCGTCGACGCTGTCGTAGATGCAGTCGGCGCAGAGCGAGTTGGTGTTCGTGTCAGTCCCTGGAGCACCTTTCAAGGTGAGATCTTTCCTTGTTTTGACCTGCAAGGCCGTCATGCTCATCGTGTTCCAATGGATTCGTAGATATGAAGATGCCAGCCCGCAACCAACCTTTGCTTACCTCGCTACCGCACTTCGTGACAAGCATCCCAAGTTGGCGTATCTCCATGTGACCGAGCCTCGTGTGGCTGGAATCACGGACAGAGTCTCGATCGCAGGCGAGAACAGTGACTTTTTGCGAGAGATATGGAATGGTGGTCAAGATGGTGAGGACAGAGTTTTTATATCAGCCAGTGGATATACCCGCGAGACGGCATTGCGCACGGCGGAAGAGAAGAATGGGCTTGTTGCCTTTGGGCGACAGTATATATCAAACGTGAGGGCTCTCGCTTTCTTCACCGTTGCACGATCCGCTCATCCATGGACTTGATTGCTAGCCCGATCTGCCGGCTCGGCTACAGAAGAACCTACCTTTGACACCTCCAGACCGGTCAAAGTACTACTTGACAGGAAACCTGACACCCTTTGGATACAATGATTGGCCGTTCGCGGATGGCACAGTGAGAGAAATAGATTGAAATCTCCGAGAGATTGGTTCTTCTGCAAGACGAAGAATAGAACATGTCGTTAAACATACCACCGTACCTTTAGACTCTGTTAATTGGAACAATAGACCTACATATAAATTAGAGTATCATCAATAATGGAAACGGCACCTGGTTTTGGCCAGATGGAATGCGCCTAATAAATTTGCGTTGGAAGACGGTCTCGCATAGTAGCGGATTGAGTAGTATTGTGGGGTTAACCAGCATAGCGGTAGTCAAACGTCGGTAGCAAAGGACAAACCTGCGTGTGATGCGGTGTCGACCATCAACCATGGAATCTCAGGCTGGTGTGCTTCCAAAGAGTCACTGACCAACCAAAGACATGCTCGAACCAATGGTGTATATGTTACGGTCCAAATGGGTACACCCTTTCTGTTATCCACTCGGTGTCTGGAAACCATACCCGGCTAGGTAACAGAGCGGTGGATGGTGGATATCAGCGGAGAATGAGTGCAGAGCACAGCGCAGAGGGGATCGTCGAAGGGAACCTTAGTACTTGATGCACGTAGTACAATTATCACGGCTTTGCTAGTACTACCATGTCCTTCAGCAAGCACACACAACATTTTCCAAAGGTTGTAAGAGGGTAGAGAACTTCACAACGGACCACTGGGACCAGTCTGTCCGTGTCATATTATTAATTCTTCAGTCAGGAAACGGGTATTTGATGAAAGCACTCACAGACGCATCCAAGTTCAGCCACTGTCGTACCTTCTCACTACTCTGCTCTTGACAACGTACTTCTTTCTCCTTGTTCCGTTTCTCCCTTTCCGCAGCCATCGATTGGGGTGTAGTGCCCTTCAGCAACATCGACAGGAGAAGGACGGTATCCATTG
>JBBPLC010000132.1:0-60599 GCA_038089535.1 Hemileccinum rubropunctum
CAAAATTGCATTGACTAAGATACCTTTGCCTTGTCCATCTCCTGCCTCTTCGCGTGGAGCTGACTTTCGTCCTCTTTTCGCTTTTGCTTCTTCTTCTGCCTCTCTGCGGACTTTTGTATTTTCGTTAACTTAGAGGGTGACAAACTGCTCGTCGCGACAGGTTCCTGAAGAGCAATACATTAGCCTGAGGAGACCATAGACGAACGAAGATGCGAACCTGGTCCTCCTCGTCACTCTGAAGTTCGTCTTCTTCCATGCTCGCGCCGCCATCGATGTACTCGCTCTCACCATCGTCTGCACCCTCGCTTTGCTACTCCATCCGACATCACACACGCGGTGAATACATGGGACTACTTCAAGGGGGAGGGGTTACTTGCCTGTCTTGATACAATGTTGCTCGGAATCACGTCGCTCAAGACGTCTTCGTCCATCGGTGCTGATGTGTCCTGGATGATGTCTCAGTGGATAGGCAAGGGGAGATCGAGAAACGCACGGTCAAAGTCATGTCGTGCGTCGTGGTTAGAGAGCAACCTGTTTGTGACAATATAATTGTGACAAGCGCGTTAGTTTGTCACGCCACTTATTGATTACGTAATTGAAGCAGGCTAATTCCTGAATCATCACTACTACTGAGGCAGCCAACAGAAGGAAACCGGTTGTGTTCAGGACTTCAACTTGAAGAGCACGGAGTACATTACTCCTTCATCTATCACATCAAAAATCGAGCGTGTCCAGGTGCCTCACGAAACCACGACTGCGGAAAGGTCCTACTTTATTTACTGTCCCAGCCTTGAACCAGAGACACGAGCGATCGCACAGATGCATAGTCATTTAGCCGGAGGCGCTCCAGATTAGAATGTAAGTCAGAATACATAACATGGACAAGAATGTTTATGCATTTCCGGTCCAGGTAAGTGATGGTTCGACAACTTAGAGACAGATAAACTACATCTAGTTTTGAACGCTGTCTGACTCGGACACCTTGACCACTCCTCTGAATGTCAAACCCAGCGCCACAGTGGGACTCACAGATTGGTACACACGCAGGGCCACAGCAAGGCTGTCGATCAGTAGATGGCTCCCCCTAGTACTGTCACTCCTGCATCTTATTTGTGGTATGTTTGGTGCGTCCGATGCCCAACGTAACTTGCGACCCTTTCCAATGGGAATGCCCACTGCCCTCACCGGCAGGCTCCTTACAAGCATCTATCCTTTCTAGATTTCGGCTATCTGTGGCATAACAGCTTTCTAAGACCGACCGATCCTTGCTTTTCCATTGCGGGCTGACATGCTACTCAGCACAGCGTAATACCGGTGCGCTTACTAGAGTTGTGACACAATGGCCACATTTAAATCAACAGCGTGATCAAGCTAGAAAGAGTTTAGAGGAATCCTGACCTGCTTACATGATCTCAGACTCCGAGGCTTTGCTGACTGGGGTCAGGGGCTAGACAGCGCAAATGCACATAATGTGCCCTGAAAATATTCCAAATGATGAAAATGTCATGGAATTTATTCACTAATGCATATTATGATCAAGAGTTTAGTTGCATTTGTTACGATGTATAGGTCTTAGATGGTCAAATACTCATTGTTGCGCCTGGACCTGCGTCAACCAAACAAGATAGGCACAAGGGCCTGGAATGGCAAGGTTTATGTGGCACCACAGCCGCAACCTCGAGGCATTGTACATCATTTGCCACGCCTTCTCATCTCGATTCGATTCAGACCAAGCCATTCGCGTCGGTGGTACCAACATACTCGCCGACGGTATTGCAGTTGAGATGACACTGACAGTGCACTATCTTCGAGACTTCAAGACTAAATGTGGCGAAGCACAAGTCTCCTTTTGAACCACTACTATCCCTCGCTGATTCGGAAGCAGTAGAACGCTTCACCTCTACTGAACAATTACATCAATGCTCAGGTATTCGTCGCTAGATCTCAAGGTACCTGTATTTGGTTGATGTCTAAACCCAAAGTCAATGAAAAGCAGTGTGCGGTTTTGCATAGCTGTCAATGAGACTTAGACTGTAATCAGATCGAGATGTGATAATTCCGTGGAGTTATGCCGGGATAAGGAAAAGGAATAAACGTACCGTCCCCACAATGCACTGGCATTTCCCTCTTGTTCATTATCCTCACCCTCCCCTCTCAGTGCCATCCATCGTCATTCCCGCCTGGGGTGCTTCCTTTCATCCCTTTACAGAATCGCAGCTGAGATGACCCTCTTCATTGATGCGACGTATGGCGCTCTTCTTCTCGGCGGGTTCTGCGCCGCGGCGTGAGTGCCCGTTCTTACTTTATCAATCGATGTTGAACCTTTGTTCCGACTACAGCCTGTCGGGAGTCGTCGTCGTGCAGACATTCCTCTATATCAAACTCTTTCCTCAAGATTCCGCGAAGGTCAAAGCGATAGTGAGTCGCCCTTGATTACCTTCTAGACGCCTTGGGCTCACAGCGTGATTAGGTTGCAGCCGTGTGGTAAGTTTTGTCGCTGTACACTTGCTGTGTTCGGCGGTATTCAATCTTCTCCCTCCCTTAGGGCACTCGACACCACACACAGCCTATTGGTCTATGTATCGATCTGGATCTATTTGATCACAAATTACGGCGATGAAAAAACAATAGAAACAATATCGGTGTACGTTTGGGACGTCGTGCCATTTTACTTCATGACTTATGAATCAAATATCGTTTAGCCCTCTAGCGGTATGTCCACGCTTTTTTACGTTGCTCGTCTAATCTTCATGTCGTAGTTGACTGTCATAAATACCGTGAGTTTAACCCTGTATCCTGATTCGCAATCATCTAAGCCTAACTGGCAGGCAATCTTGACATTCATTGTGCACTGGTATCATCCGTCTACAATGCCTCTCAGCTAGTTTGCTGACCCAGTTACATAGCTTTTTCTCGCATCGCATCCACAAACGTGAGTAGCATATGATCAACCTGGACAATAGCTTACAGTTTCTTAGTGAGTCGACGGCGATGGCAGTTTACAGCTTTACTTGTAAGCGCCTACTTTACCGCGACCTGAACTCCCAGTTGATGGAATGTCTCATCAAAGTTGGTGTTGGCATTCTTTCGTCTGTGTAAGTACCCGTGATTTGTTTTCGTCAACAAGTGAATGACATAGAAGGATCAGGCTGCGCGTCAGGTATAGTAAATTGAGTGATAAATTGCTAAATGCTCATGATATTCGTTCATTCTCAACCTCAGTTACGACAGCTGAAATGTAAGACATATCCTTGCCTGGCAAACCATCTCCTTGACCCTAACCTTACAGGATACACATGAAAACATTTACGGCGTTCAAGGCGAAATTCAGAGTGAGCTTCGTGAGCATGTACTGAGTATCCTCAATCTTACCATTTCGTTCTGATGTTAGTGGGTCTTCACCCTTGGACTAGCGATGTCATGCCTCGTAGATATCTTAATCACTGGGTTCTTGACATATTCGCTCCATGCTTTGCAAATCGAGAGGAGGGCGTCGACAAGGTAAGTATTCAGGATCCTCCTGAGCTTTCCCCGGTGCTGACTTGACATAGCCTGGATCGGGTTATTGGTGCGGTGGTCGTGTACACCTTTGAGACCAATCTGTTAACAAGGTTGGTCGATTTGTCCGGTGTTTTCCCTCGCTACATCCTTTCCCAAGTGCTGCAACAATCGTATCTATGATTTGTGTATGTACTACTTCATGGCATCTGACGTTCCGTTCTGATCGCCCTCCAAGTGGCTCACGATGCCGAACAATCTCATCTTTATGGGACTCCATTTCTTTATCAGCAAATGTACATGGTCTTTTGTTCTTGTCGAGCCGTATTTCATCGCTGATGTATCTCTACAGTGTACGCAAACTCATTGCTTGCGACGTGAGTTCTAATTATTGCTCCCGTCGTGACGCATTACCGATGCATAACCAGGCTGAATACCCGTAAACAATTGCGACACCAACGACAACGTGACGCCTCTGCGGACCTCCCTTCGGGGTTCCCTCGATTTTCTACCATACCTCGGAGATCACCGGGCAAGTTTTCAGTGAGTCGATTTGACGCTATTGCCACTGGCATACTAGTACGATCGGTACTGACAGTTTATTTAGCCACGCACTGAGGCCTCTACACCTACCAGGGTACGTCATCACACTGTCTGCCTTTTGATCTAGGTATATTCATCCCCGGTTTGTGAATAGCTAGAAATCACTGTCGAGAAGACAGTCGAGTTTGAAGGCGACGAACGCACAAGTTCATTACAGAGCTTCACTGGCAAACGTGTATCGATTATTGAACCCCATGCCAAGTGATCCACTTGCATGTGCCTATCATCAACTCTATCTTTTACATTTCGCTCCCTTAATGGTTCGGTTGATGGATGCCATCCATCTTATGTATCGCATTTTCTTGTATTCCGTATCTATCACTGGCACGTTTTTGATATCTGAATGGTGGCTGCTGCCTCCTTTATGTCTTCCCTTTCTTTCTTTCTTTCGTTTGTTATTCTTGGTTGTGCACGTTGACCTGTGGTGCAAAGCAGTCGTCTTTCTTCTTGCCCCTTCGTTGCCTCAACTTGCCTGGTGCTCCGAGCTCAAGCACAACTAGGTACGATCGAAGTGGACGCTCGGTGGGTGTCTACAATGACGCTGCACGTGCAATTTCTCGTTTATCTAACACGTGTATGTATGTTGAACCGCAAGGATTGTTGATGGTTGTGATCACAAGCAGATGGTAGTAGGATCGCTGAGTAAAGTCTCCGTCAAGGTGCACACGCGGATGTTTGGTGATGGACCTCCATCATCCTGGATTTAGCAAATTATTCTTGGCTTGACTTGGGGTAATAATGTTAGTTTGGTTGTCGTAAGTAAATGGATATGGCGGTTGAAGGGATTGGTGATACGGGGGTGATTAGGATGATGAAGGACTATGAGCGACACGATCACCGCTGGTTCACCGGAAAGCAACGGATGTGCTGGCAGGATATGAGTGGCGAATGTATACATATCAAAAGCTTCCGAGCCAGTGATGTGAAACGCGCCAGGAATAAAACATGTTGATCTCGAATTCACGGACGATGCCGGTACTTGCCACTAGCAGACAAGGCTCAGCGTCACATTTTGACATCGATTCACAGGACTTTGACAGAGGAATCAGACACTATTGATTGATTTGATTACTACTATGGGAACTAGGAGGTGAGTGATTTATGTACTGCGCCAAGTTGCGCTAATTGGCCACTTGTGAACCCCGTTTGCAAGTCTCGTAGAGCCGGCTAACAGCTACCATGAGGTCTTCGAGAATGAGATCATTTTACGACTGACAACTTCAAGTTGAATCAACACTTGGAAATGATGCGTGTAGGTAGGTCACAAAAAGCCGCTGCCAGTGGTCGGGTGGACCCACACTGCACTGGTGGTAGTGATGTGGCCAGATACGGCCCGGGCCGCGTCTGATGTTTAAACGTTAACGTTCACCCACGGCGTGCCAAAATGCCCCACAGAACTTCTGCGTGGAACCGACGTTGGAGTTGGTGCGTGGAATCGATATGATCTTGCATGCCTATTGAATATCAGTGACTGAGTCCGCGGACGATTAATTAAATGCTACAACTATAACATCCGTGAGCAACGATCGTGTTTCACAATTTCATCAAAGATTAGTACGTACATATGTCAAGTATAGTAGCGGAGTGGATATACTCAGCTGAGTGCCAGGTTCCACTTAAGACATTGGTATCCCCCCTCCTCTGCCCACCACCACCTGGCGTCTTTCCTTTTCTCTCTTGCAGACTCGGTGTTGACATGATATCGTTTATCGATGCAACTTTTGGTGCCCTGCTGCTCGGCGGGTTCTGTTCTGCAGCGTGAGTACCCGTTCTTGCCTTATTAGCTGATATCAAACCTCTGTTCCGATTCTAGTCTTTCGGGTGTCGTCACCGTACAGACCTTCCTCTATATCAGACTCTCCCCTCATGATTTCGCAATAGTAAAGGCGATGGTGAGTTGCCCTTGAAAGTCGGCGTGGATGCCTTGACCTTGCAGCGTGATTAGGTTGGAGCCGTGTGGTAGGTTCCTATCGCTGCGCACTGGCTGGAGTTACATTCGATCTTCCTCCCTCAGGACGTTCGACACAGCACACAGCTTATTGATCTACGCATCGATCTGGATTTATTTGATCACGAATTACGGTAATGGAAATGCGATAGATATGATCCCAATGTGCGTTTGCGATGTTGTGGCGTTCTACACCATGGCTCACGATGGTGAAATGAACATGGTTTAGCCCTCTAGCGGTATGTGCACGCTGATCCTTCCTACGCTGATCGTCTAATCTCCATATCGCAGTTGACGGTCTTGACTACCGTGAGAGCGACCCTTAAATCTCTTTTGCAATGACCTCATTGCCACGGCCCACTGGCAGGCAATCGTGACGTTTATTGTGCACTGGTATCATCTTTCCACAGATCTCCTCCGACTTGTTTGCTGACCCCATTCTCAGCTTTTTTTCGTATCGCATCTATAAGCGTGAGTACAATACGATCAACCTTGACAGAAAAATTACATTTTCCTAGTGAGTCAACAGCGATGGCAATATACGGGATTGATTGTAAGTGCACACTTGACTTGAGATTAGGACCTGGCCCCGCTGATCGAAAGTCTCATCAAAGGTGGTATTAGCAATCTTTCGTCTGTGTGAGCACACAACATTCCTTTCTACTGGCATTAACAACATAAATGATCCGGATGAGTCAGGTTGCGCAACAGGTAAGGGAGATTCGATCATGAACCATTCAATGTCCGTTGAGTTCGTTCGTTCCCAACTTCCAGTTTCAACAGCCGAAATGTAAGGCATATCCTTGCCTTGCAGACCATCGCCTTGATCTAAATATACTAGGATATACATAAAATACTTTTCCGCATTCACGGCGGAATTTCGTGTGAGTTTTGTGATCCTGTGCCGAGTGTTCTCTCTTGGCATCTTATTGCTGCAATAGTGGATCTTCACGCTTGGCCTGGCGTTATCATGTCTTGTAGATATTCTGATCACCGGGTTCTTGACATATTCACTGCAGACTTTGCAGAGCGAGCAGAAGGCTTCGACGAGGTAAGAATTCAGCATCTTCTGAGACCTTGTCCGCAGACACGAGCCTGTCACAGCTTGGATCGTATCATTGGTACGGTAGTCATGTACACCTTTGAGACCAATCTGTTGACAAGGTTAGTCAATTTATGCGATATTTCTCCTTGCTAAAACCCTTTTCAAGTGCTTCAACGATCATAACGATGATTTGCGTAAGCGCCACCCCATGTGCACAGTTGATGTTCCATTCTGACTGTCGTCCAAGTGGCTCACAATGGCAAACAATCTCATCTTTATGGCACTCCATTTCCTAATTGGCAAACGTGCATAGCTATACTGATCCGTCCAGATCATCTTTTCTGATGACATCTTTACAGTCTACGCAAACTCATTGCTTGCCACGTTAGTTTTGGATCTGTTCATCACGTCATGACGCATCACTAATGATCCACCAGACTGAACACGCGCAAACAACTCCAACAGCAACGAAAACATGACCGTTTCCTCTCCACGGATTTTCGTGCAGCGTTCCCTCGATTCTCTACCATACGTCGGGTATCAACGGGTAACTTGATTGTGAGTCGATTCGACGTTGTGGCATACGACTGATTTCGGACTGTTCGCTACTAGTCACGCAGTGAGGCAGTTACATCTACCAAGGTATGCTGTCTAATCAGTCGCATTCTTTCCCTCCTTTGATCCAGTCTATGTGTATTTCCCGATCCGCGAATTAGCTCGAAATTACAGTTCAAAAAACGATCGAGGTAGGAGAGGAGCCCTCGCACACACAGTACTGCGAGCGACAGTGTGGTGCCAAGGATCAAGAGAAAGGTGTCGAGGAGTGGAAGTTGCTGAGAGAGACAAAAGGAGGAAGCATGTGTACGACAATGGAACTGGAACAAGAAGCGGCCGCTTCTCCCCAGCAAGAGTCTGTTTAATCGTGCCTCGAATGATCCATGCGTGGTATCATCCGTCGCATCGTACCCCGTCTCCTTCTATGTATTTATGAGTATCTTGATTCGTCGCGTTGGCTGGTAGCTGTACCTGATTTATTACATAGACATGCATGCATGCATGTCATACATCATGATGTACGTACATGACTCTTGCTCCGATGTGTGCATCCTATGGACCATTAAACTATTTATGATAGGGTGGCGGGTGGTGGTGGGTGCCTCAAGGAATTGAGGTCAGCGTCGTCAAACTTTACTTTGCACTACTCTTGAATTTGATTGACGAAAGAAAATCAAAAGGAGCGACACGTGACTATTCTTGACAAATCAAGAAAAGTGCATAGGGTAACGGTACTAAAGTGCCACTGCCAGCAAGAACTAGAATTGTATATCATTGAGGGCCAGCATAAATAACGCGCACAACGCCCGTTTCCGTGCAGGTCGGTGGGATCCATTTGGGGTTGCCATAATCCGCGCGTCTAGCTTGAGCTGTCGTGTCCATGCTTCCACTTCTAGGTATACAAGACTCAGGCTGAGGCCGCCTGATCCGGTTGCCAGTGTCTACACTCGCATCGACTCGTCTCCAACATCATGATATGCCGGCGCGTATGCATGTTGTTAATTTTGATTTTTCTCAGCCAATGATTTCTGGTCCAGTTCTGGACATACTTCTATCTCATGACCGATGTAACGCCCCGAGATCAAACTCATCAAGGGCATGTCCTAGATTCATATCACCACACCATAATCACCACCATCTTACATAAATTCCAAACTCGACACAATCTATAAGAGTGGGTTCGTTTCTCCAATACCATCTCCTCGCTCTTTCCCATTTCAACGTTTCGACATACTTTGTATCTTGCGCTCATGGCTTCCACTCTACAGCAAGAAGTGACAGTATTTCTGCTGTATGACTACGTATCTCGTATGCTCATTCACTCTTAGGCTTTGCATCAGTCGATCTCACCCTCCTTCCAGTTGTGACCATCATAGCTGTCGGATACGATTACAGTAAGTAATGCATGTCTATAGCGTTGAATGAACCAACATTGTCAGTCCTTACATTCCCAAATGAGGTATGTCCCATCATACGTAGGAATTTGCCCAGCTGTCCATCTTTCAAGATTGACTATATTTGGGTGAGCGGTCACATTGTCCCAAGCAATTAAATGTTGTGCTGACTTACGGTTGCAGAACAAGCTGTGGACACGGGTGTCCACATTGTATATTGTGGTGTGGATCATCGCCATCTTTCTGTGATGTCATCCTGACTAACCATTGTTAATATTCAGGCTCGTTATTCTGGACTGTACTATATCATGTATGTGTGTCTACATGTACTACAACATACATCGTTCGATCCTGATCCATTCACTAGAGAATTGATTCCCTCTGTGTGTTTAAATCTCGAAGTTCTTGGTTTTGCGGCCTCAGGCTGATGTGGCTTAATTCAAGTAGGGACTTCTTTCATACCTGGCCCTACAAAGGTGATTTCTTATACCGCTTGTGATCAATGCAAATGCTGAAAGAATCTATTTGCTCGCAGGCGTATGTGTTCATGGTTCACCTTCTACTGATAGATGTCATTTTTAAATGACTCGCCATATTTGATAGTTGTAAGCGCAATTATTCAATGTTTCCGGCATCCACTATACTCGAGGATATTTTCCAGGCAGTACTCTCAATATTTCCGTGGTATGGATGTTCGCCATCTTTATTGGTGCAGCAGATTGTAAGGTTCCATGCTAGCTTTCAATGGGAAGAATAACATTGGTAATTTCAGTGGCAATGATTCTCCGCGTCTGGATATTGTACAAGAGATCAATATTCATCCTTCGTGCCCTCTTAGTGTTCTATTCCATTCAAATTGTCCTACGTCTTGGTACTGCTGCTATGCTGAGCACCAACTTCCTATGTATGTGAAACACAGCCTCACGTCATGCTGAGACCATAACAGAATATTTGCCATTGTCCTGATCATATAGCATCGATCGTCTCCCGAGTTGGTCTGCTTGATTCTTGTTTTGCACGTTCCAACCTGGATCCCCACTTTCAATGTGGCTCGGAATTACGATGGACATCGTCCAGGTCATTCTCGGTGGATCGATGTGTCTGCTGGTTGGTGCCCAATTTATTAGGCAGTCATTTCAAATGTATAGAGTGACAAAGCGGTTCGAGTTGGGGCGTTACACGAGCCTTCTCACGAGGGAAGGCCTATTCTACTTCCTCGCGTAAGTCCAAATTTTATCTTCCAAATCTATCATGGCAGTATGCTAACGGTGGATTATTATGGACAGGAGTCTGTCGATTGCGCTTTTTGATTTGCTGACTTATCTACCCAACGTCTCATGGGACGAATTCTGGTGGTGGTACATGGTGACGCCGATACTGGAAGTTGTACCCATATTCACACTCTCCCCCCGACTCATATTAACTTTGCGGAAACTTTATGCCCGTGCTTCGAGCATACATAAAGGCGGCACTAGCACACCGCTCCCTTTCACATCAATGGATAGTGATCGTGTACAGGCGGACACGTCCTTGTTCATGCACCCTCGGCAACGCGATGAGATAGAACAGAGCGAGGAGATCCAGATGGTGGAGAAGGAAATACCCATTTCCGGTCCGAGTCATGTGTAATGGGGGCAATCATATTCATATTTCATGTGTAATCATTTCGTTCTTCTCTGGTGTTTATGTTGTTCATTGAACGTAGTGTCCGTAAAGCAACGATAGATGATGTGCACTGAGTCAATAATTCTACATGTAGTCGGTGGTGTGATGGTTTCGCGTAGTCACCACGGGGATGGGACTAGTCTGGTGACCACTGACCAGCTCGTCGATTGGGTCAGCGCGAGGCAAACCGTCGATAGACGGATGGGACATGTAGAGACTTTACCGTGGGCATGAGAATATAGCGTTAACGAACGACGGTTTCTTCAGTCCCAGTGCTTGAGATTCTCCAACGAATCATTGATCAAAATGTTTTGCACGAAAAACAACTTTGGCGCGTTTTGTTCTGTCATGGTTCCCTGACTTTTGTCTCGCTCTTTCAACGGCTGGGAAGTTATTCGATCATTTCTGCATGCTTTCTCGTGGTGGTTGGACATGACGCATGCCCGATACTGATACATACCCCACCAACCTTCCCAACGACCGGTGAAAATCTCAAATTTCTCTCTTTTCTTCATCTTTATCGATAGACCTGTTTAGCCTTTAATCGCGCTTCCCACCTCATTTCGGTTGTGCGTAGAGCTATCTGGTTTCAAAGATAAGTAACGTACTCCTACGTTGGCCCCATCCGCAAAACGCGCGCACGTGCATCGCAGATATGCAACTCACAAAGGAAGGTTATAACGCCCGGAGCACGGACGTAGCATCTCTCTGGCTGCGCAGGGCGGTGCGGTAATCGTTTGATGAACTGAGCTGCCATAATTCACACGTCTAGCTCTCCTGTCCTGCTTATCGGTGGGCGGTACGTGTGACGCCACAACTTCCCATTTCGTGAAAATTGTTAGGGTTTGTGGAGCACCATCAGAAACCGCCAAGTTCAAAACGCCCATTTCTGCGCAGGTCTGTGTAGTTATTCAATGAAGTGGAGAGTTGCCATAATTCACGCGTCTAGATATGCTATCACTGGCATAAGGCGTTTCGGCCTCTACAGACTTCTGTTCCAGTCATCTACGATCACCTCAACTACGCTCGGGATAACAGCGTACTAGAGGCGACTTCTACAGGTATGTCATTCACCCATGATGGTTGTGCTACTAGTATTTATTAGCTAATGACTTGCTTCCTTGTCATAGCCGATGTAACGCCCCATCAAGTTCCTTAAGGAGATGATGACCTAGATTCAGATCACCACAGGTGGCCACCGCTATCTTGAATAATTCCCTGACCCAGCATCGTCTATAAGAACATGTTCGCCTCTGAAATACTATCTTGCTCTTTGCTGGCATCTTGGGCTCATGGCTTCCACTCTGCAGCAGGAGGTCACAGTCGTTCAGCTGACTGACTACGCGTGTCGTATGCTCGTTCTCCCTTGGCTTTGTATCAGTTGATCTCACTGTCCTCCTAGTTGTGACCATCATAGCTGTCGGATACGATTACAGTAAGTAATGCATGTCTATAGCATTGAGTGAACTTCAATGTTGTCAGTCCTTACATTCCCGGATGAGGTATGACCTACGTTCATTGGGATCATATGTGGGAATTTGCCTTGCTGATGATTTTTGCAGATCGAATACGTTTGGGCGAGCAGCCACCTTTTCTCAGACAACTATATATTCTAATACAATTGCAGAAAAATTCATGGACGCATATATCTACATTGTATGTTCTGGTGTGTGTCCTCGCTACCTTCATGATGCGATGCTGGACCAACCATTCTTAACCTCCAGGCTCGTTACTCTGGGCTGTGTGCGGTCATGTATGTCTACTTTTTCCACAATATAAGGCGATCGATCGTAACTGTCAGAATTCACTAGAATTAATTCCCTCTGTGTGTTTAATTCTTGAAGTTCTTGGTTTTGTGAACTAATGTACCTCGATTCAAGTGGGGACTTCTTTCCTATCTGGCTCTGTAAAGGTGATTTCATATATCGCTCATAATCGATGCAAATGCTGAAAAATATTATGTACTGGAAGCCGTATGTGCTCATGCTTCAACTTCTACCAGTCAATCTCATTTTTAAGCGACTGATCATATTTTATAGTTGTAAGTACGTTTCAACGTCTCCAATATCCACTATACTCAGAGACTTTCAAGGCGAGATTCTCAACACTTCCACGTTCTGGATTTTCGCCGTTTTCATTGGTGTCGCGGATTGTAAGGTTTCGTGCTCGCTTTCAGTGAGATGAATAACATTGCTGGTTACAGTGGCAATGATCCTCCGTGTCTGGATACTGTACAAGAAATCAATACACATCCTTCGTGCCCTCTTGATGTTCTATGCCATCCAAATTGTCGTACGTGTAGTCGGTTCTGTCATAATCAGCACCAACTTCGCAGGTAAGTGAATCATAGCCCCGCGTTATGCTTACAACATAACAGAACATCCGCTATTTCCCCAATCATATAGCACCGCTCATCACCGAAGTTGATGTGCTCGATTTTTCATTTTGCACATTTGAAGCTGATTCCGCGCTTGCAAATTGGATTGGAATTACTTTCGGCGTTGTTCAGATGATTCTCGGTGGATTAATGTGTCTCCTGGTTGTTGTCCGATTCACTAGGCAGTCACTTCAGATGTACAAAGCGACGAAACGATTCGAGCTGGGCCATTACATGAGCCTTCTTACGAGGGATGGTCTATCCTACTTCCTTGTGTATGTCCAATCCTTATCTTCCATATCTTCTACCATGCCATAGGCTAATGATAAATTAATATGGATAGAATCCTATCGAATGCACTTTTCAGCTTGCTATCTTATGCACCTACCATCCCATCGGACGAATTATGGTGGTGGTACCTGCTGGATCCGATACTGCAAACTGTACCCGTAGTCACGCTCACCCCTCGACTCATCTTGACTTTGCGGAAACTCTATGCCCGCGTTCCGAGCAGACGCGAAAGCGGCGACACGGACACACTGGTCCCTTTTACATCGATGTTTAGTGATCGTGATGAAGGGGGCACATTCATGTTCGAGGGTACAATGCAGGAAGAAGGATTGGAACAACCCGAGGGCGAGGAGATCCAGATGGTAGGGAGGGAAATACCCATCGATGGTCCTGGTTCTGTGTGATGGGGCAAACCATCCGTCAAGTTAGTGAAATGAAGCTGCCATCATTGATCCATGCGTCTAGCTATACAATACGTTCGTATTTCGCTCCGAGTCTTCGTGGTTTTTACAGACTGTTCCAAATCATGTACGGTCATGTCAACTGGTCTCGGATGACAGTATACTAGAGATGGCCGATCTGTATGTATGTCACTCACCAGCACCTATGTTGGTTGTGCTATTTATTGTCTAATGACTCCTTGACATCGGCTGCCGAATCGAATATATTGCCACAGCACGATCACCGCTATCTAGAGATGGTGGAGAGGGAAATACCCATTGCCGGTCCGCGTGGTGTGTAATAGCCAACTGTGTTTTATATCCCAACTGTAATCAGTCCGTTCTTCTCTGGTGTTTATGCTACTCATTGAATGCGATGGAACACGATGAATATTTAAATGATGAGTCCAGTAGAGTGCCACAGCAGTGTACATGAAGTGCGGTAGTATGATGATTCCCCGTGTGGCCATCTCGGTGACCGTAAAGGCGGCCCGAAAGTACATAGTTTGCGGGATCGACCAGTATGCGTACCCCCTCCAATGGTACGCCGGTGCAGCCACTGCTTCCTGATGGGTCGTCCATGTGACGCATTCCTCCTCTGAAATATATTTGAGCAACTTTCGTGCGATGGCGTCAAAGATGTCGCCACACAAGATGAATCCCGGTTAAGCATAGGATGCACATATACATCACGAGAGATCGCTGGCTGTATCAAGCCAACAGGGTCCGGAGGTAGGGTTGATTTGGACATCGTCGGAGGGGGGGAATGGGAATTGTGACCTCGACCAATCGTATGGTCGTGCTAGGTATCATAAGTGGTTAGAGTCGTTCTAACCACTGGATTGAGGGTCATGCTTGTAAGCTTTTCGACGGCCATGTGGAATGAAGACAATGTCAACACGTTGAGCTTCTCTGTTCTCTGCGAGTTGTAGCGTTCCAATCCAGTTTTCCGGCGACAAAGTCAGAGAACTCCGGTTCAAAACTTCACGGTAAAACTGAAATG
The DNA here is from genome assembly GCA_038089535.1 of Hemileccinum rubropunctum. NCBI lineage: Eukaryota > Fungi > Basidiomycota > Agaricomycetes > Boletales > Boletaceae > Hemileccinum > Hemileccinum rubropunctum. The sequence goes on from JBBPLC010000132.1 coordinate 14,820, forward strand.
GAGCTGCGCATAATGATGATGACAAACGAAAGTGCCCCTGACCATCGGCACGTCAGTGCTTGCGTCATGCTGGTGGCAGACATAGGAGCGAGTATAAGAACCCCATACCTTTAGCATCGAAACGAAACGCGCACGATGGCTACACCGATTGTTCTTCCTGAAGGGTCAGTCCACATCATCTTCCAGCACCGTATCTGCGCAGCTTACGACCTTCCGTGGAATTAGCTACCGCTACGTCGCGGCAGCGCTCGTCTCGACCGCATGGCTACTAGGGTGGCAGACCTCGGTGGTGGCTCGGCACCGCAAGAAGTCTGGTATCCAATATCCGCAACGTACGTCCGCAGCTCCCTACATCGTCACTTCCACACAACTGACACCCGATCGTTGGGAATCCACAGTGTACGCTGAAAAGGCCGAGGCGCAAGCATCCCCCGAAGCCCATCTCTTCAACTGTGCCCAACGCGCACACCAAAGCACCCTGGAGCACATGCCCATCGTTCTTGTCTCGTGCGTTCCCTTTTTCGAAGAGAAAAAAAGTGCTCGGATCTGACTGGCATGACAGGACGGTGGTGTCGGGAGCCAAGTACCCCGTCCTCACGGCGAGTGCGTGTGCGTTCTGGGTGTTCACCCGTGTTTTGTACACGATTGGGTACACCACGGGAGATGTGAACAAGGTGCGTCATAGATTAAACCCCACTGCCCTTGCGCGTATCATGATGCATAGTTACGGTGCTCATGCACGCTTGGACAGCGAAACTACCCGGGCGGCATTCTTGGGGAGATCCCTTTCTTTGGTGCGTGTTTTGGTTCGAATCGTGTTGGGAGGATGCTGATGGTGTGGTCTAGGACTGGTCTTTGGATCGACGTACGTAGCATATCAGTTACTTGTTGGTGCTTGAATGGGTGCGTGAGTTGGACGAACAGAGCTGTATGATGTTTCCTAGTACTTCATCGTTACATCAAAGACCGACCTTTCACAGTAATCAAGATTTCGTTTGGATGATGAGTGTCTGAGTCACAAGTCCCAATAGCCGAGTCTGACTCGAGGTTCAAGTTGGTCTCCTTTCGACCTTCCTTTCCTTTAGTACTTGTTTCTTCCTACAGTTCGTTGCTCATGCGATGATTTTAGCCCTTGACCCACCCAAATCCCCCTTGGCAAACGCCAGGGAATGGCTCCATTGCTTCCGAGTACAAGGATGCTTCACTCTCACTCAATTGTCTTCCACGCAAGGTCTTCTCTCGCTCACCACGCGCAGACGCAAGGGTAGGGCCGGTCTCGTCCTCCCAAAGCATGGTAGAGGAAGGGAGGAACAACCAAGCTCGCATATCCGTTGAAGACGATGAAGACTATGATGGTGTCACAAACGACTTGTTCAGCAAAACGAGCGGCCGTACCCACAAGTTCAAATGGACCTTGTTAACAGTTGTGTAAGTCGTTATCCGTATATCGCTGGCCATCATCGTCACATTGATCTCGTCCGCTCTGATTCAGCTCTCTACATTGTCATTGGCTGGGCTCATCGTTTATCTCCTCGTCTTCCAATCTGCTTAGATCGTCCGCTACGGGAACCGTACCGAGCTCATCATTTCGATCCTTGCAGCTGCTCTCGCCGCTGTCACCTCTGTGATCGGCCGAACTGGTATTCTCCTCAACAACCGGTCCTTCCTTGCCGTCTACACCTTTTTGCTCTGGATCTGTTTGACGTTCCTGGTCACCCCGGGCTACATGACCTATAAAGAACGCACGTTCAATCTCGAAGGAAAACTCAACGCACAGTGGCCTCGCACCTTCGGTCCCCTTGGTCGTCTAAAACCGGTTGCACTGCTGTGGGTACTACTCCCCGTTCGTCGAGGCGACCGTCTCGCAGATATGCTATGCATGTACGGTTGCTCCCGGGGTGCAAAGCCGCATAACTCGGGGGCACGTTCCGACTCGTGGTATACGGTCGTGTTTTCGCTCGTGCCCGGTTCGGATGGGAATCATGCTCACCGGGCTGCTATGTGCCAACCATGTCACGTATCGGTTTGGGAAGGGGACGATGCCCGATGTGTATCGACTGAGTATGGCGAGTACTGCTGTCAAGCGGAAATACAGACAGCGTGCTGAATACGCCAGGGACGTCCAACTTTTCTGAGAGAGGGTCGTATGTCTTGCGTCGATCGCTCCCTATCACGGGGTTGCGAGTCATTCAAGTTCATTGGGCACGATCATGGTGCGATGCTACCAGATAGAGGTGGGACAGCTCATTCTTGCGGTACTACTACATGGCTATAATCATGCTATAGCATATATATATATATCGAATGGATATTTGGTCGAAACCGCCACCCCAGGGGACCAGACTGACGAAATACCACTCGCAACCGCTGCTAAGCACGACGTTTGCCTTGTGATGTTGTTGTTATCCTCGTCTTTCCACCACCAGCATAGTATGAAAGCGGTGGTTGCCACTGCGGGTTCGCGACGATCAAGTCGGTCGAAACATCTGCAAGTGTATGTTAATGGCAACTTGTTGATCCGTTTCCAAGGTGTGGTCCTCCCTGCCTACGTGGGGGAGTGCCCTTTGATATCAGGTAACTCAAGTTTCTCACACGAATCCAGTCCATTGAATCACTCACTGGATACAGCCTACAGGGTGTCCGTGTATGACCGGGAACAGCACGTCTTGAACGAAACACGGAAAAAAGGGATGCGGCTCACTGGCACGCGTACCGTGTTATGTACGTCCGCCGAACCTCCAGCTTCCCGGCAGCTCCGAGTAGAATGGCAAACACATGGTCGATGGACGAACGCGGATCGTCTTGCCGACGCATTCATCGTGCATTAGTTGTACGTTCGTTGCGCATGGTAATACTCTTTGTGGACGCGAGAGGACGGGAATATTGAAATGACTTTTTTTTTTGACAGGACGGAGCACGCGCGTGGAGTGCGACCAGCCTCGGTATTGTGTAGTGTATGTAGTGACTAGGGAGGCAGACCAGCAAATGATGGAATGATGCGTATACGTACGTCCCATTTTTTATAGCCTGTCGTAAAGATCATGATTGGAACTCCCCTTTGATTTCGGACAGTAAAGTGTGTGGTCATGCCCGCGCTAAAAGGCGTAAAGAGGGGAATGTGGATACGCACGATCGAAAATCGAGTGTTCATCTCGGTCTTTTGGAGTGGGCGGATCTCACCACTTGGCTGCTTAGGGGGTGATGCGAGAAAGCAGAGGCTGAGAGGAGAGGTCCGTGGTGGGCCAGCTTTCCTGTACACACACTGGTTTTACGTTCAACGACCAGCAGCGACGAAGTCCAAATCATCTCATGAACATCCGAGCACTTGGCATGTATATACCCCGGGATGGACATCAAACCGCGTCGGCCTTGGTCCATGTCCATCCGATTTGCCTCGGAGAGCACCGGACATGGACCGAGTGTAGTTTCCATTTGCTAATACAAGGATGTCTATAGATGGTCCAGGATTGCACTGAAAAGTATAAAGGGGCCGTGCAAGAGTAAAACAAGTGTTCTAACGATGGTAACTCACTTACCCATTGTGGAGTCATAGCCCCTCTCAGATATCGAGATCCTCGGAGCAACCCCGTCAAGGAAGGAAGGAGACTTCCTCAACCTGCTTAGGAGGTGAATATCACGACTACCATATTTGGTATAAAGCCTTTAGAATTCAACAGATGCAAACAAACACTTGACAAAACGCCGCGAATTCCAACATAGACGGCTTGTCGGATGATGTCCAACACATCGAGATATGCCTTCCAGTCGCCCTCCGTTTCAGACGAGAAAGGCGCCTATCGCATGCGTCCACCACGCAGTTCCCGCCCAGGGTCCAACCTGCGCCATTCCTCAGATACACCCTCGCGCGTGTACCTTCATGTACCATACCGCCGTACGCGCCGCATCGTCATGCTCGTGGCATCCCTGGCATGCGGCGCGCTCGCCTGCTTCGCGTGTGCATACTGGCTATTTACGACGAGGTACGGGCATCTCTCCCCGTCAGTGCGTACACACTCTCTTGGTCTCGCTGATCCGGGCTTGAATAGTCAACGCGTCCCAGCGCACCATATCCGCAGGGTCTGATGCGCCTCCTACACACGCGCAACGCCAGGATCCGACATCACAACCACCTGACATCGCCTTGGACACGCTCGACGAACCCGACACGCGTCTTGACATCCTGGGCGCGGACACAACCGCCGCCTACCTGGCCTACCTCCCCCACAGCGGCCTCCACAACCAACGTATCGCGCTCGAAAATGCGCTCACGCTCGCGCGTCTCCTCAACCGCACCCTTCTGGTTCCACCTGCCCGTCTAGGCCCCAAAACACTGCACTATGTCCGCTCGAACACGCTCGCCCGCATGCTCCGACTGAGTGATAAGCGGCAGGGGCGAGCCCACTGCGCATATATCCCGGTGGACGTGTCCACGCCGGATGAATGCGTGGATTACATGGCATATACGCTCGTCCCGTGGGCGTGGCTAGTGGATTTGCGACCGATCGAAGCCAAGCAGGCGCTCGTGCGTATGTCGAACGTGACCACGGCGTGGATCGAAGAAAGGCTGGGCGTTCGACCGAATGAGACGCTCTTTTTGCCTGATACAGAGCCATACGAATACCAGTTTGTGGATACGCCTGCACCTATGCGAGAGGGCCACAAGTACCTTGACACGGTCCCTATCGACACGCTCGTCGCTGCACCACAGCGTCTCATTCAACTTGGGACACTCTTTGGGTCATCACGGCTTCGACTGCGGAAGGCGGAAAACAAACGAGTTCGGGGAGAGGTGAGGCGGTACATGGTGTTGGGGAATGCGGCGTTGACGTTGGTTGCGGAGAGGATTGGGGAAGTACTTGGGGGGACGTACGTCGGTGCGCACGTGCGCGTGGGGGATGGTCGTTTTCAGAAAGGCGCAAGTGAAAATGTGAGGCATGTTTGGTGGAAACTCGTGCAGGACGTTTTGGGAGTGGAGACGGAGATGGCATTGAGGCTCGAGAGGCGTGTGATGAGCGGGGTGGTGGCGAGAGATGGCGACGAGGACGAGGACGAGATGCTGGGACCACCAGAGATACCCCCGGACGTGGCCAGTCTGCGGGTACCCCATCCTCCCCTACCTTGGCTCGGGGACACCTTCTCGCCCAAGCGCGCTTGCCGCCACCGACTGCATACCTCGCCCAGCCTCGGACGACTCAATGTGCCTCTGTTCATTGCGACGGATGCACCGGACGGCCTGGATGACCCGCTACTGGCGCCACTGATACACACGTTTCCATGTACGTTTACACTAGGGTCGTTTGAGAGGGAGATGGGACACCTGGAAGGGTTGCGGAATGGGTATGATGGGGTTCCATTAGCGGGGTATGTAACGCCAATCGTGGAAGCGATGGTGATGGGGAGGGCGTTGGGGGTAGTGGGGACAGAGGGGAGTACGTTTAGTCGGTATGTGGTAGATGTGTTGTGGCGAGTGTCGCACGGCTGGGCGATTGTAGAGCGGGGTTGAATATACAAGATTCGTATTACGCCTCGATCCTACGATGGAAAACAGCGCGACGTCTTCCACGCCCGCGGACCCGGACAGCACGGCTGCTGCGTTTCAGAGGTGGCTCAAGAAGGCCGCTGCAATGGCTGGCATGAGCAACACGCCAGAAGAATGCCAAGTTCGTTGCGAAAAATGGAAGACTGAGCTCATGAATTACAGTCCGTCGTCCTTGTGACCTCCTCGTGCTCGGTGTTCACTTTTCCAGGTCCGTCCGTCGTCTTTATGCTCAAGCATCTTCGTCTGTCCGGTTGTGCTGTACCACCTGAGAATGTCATGTGTGCCCCGTGTGATCTTACACGTTCGGGAGGTTTTCATCCAGCGGGTGCGATTGTGCTATGCCAAAATCATCCCGGCAGCAAGCGGCACATGGAGGATACCCTGACACACGAGCTCGTACACATGTATGATCACTGCAAGTTCAACGTCGACTGGAACAACTTGCGGCATCACGCTTGCAGCGAAGTGGGTCCATTTCCTTCTTTGTGGGTTGTCTCTGACGTTGCAAAAAGATTCGCGCAAACAGTCTGAGTGGGGACTGCAGGTACATGCGTGAACTTGGCCGGGGACACGTGTCGTTCACAAAGCAACATCAGGTAGCCTCTCCCATGTTTGCTATATCCGTCCTTTGACGCCTCCTTTTCCTGCCCCTTAATCCCCGATCCATCGACATGCCATTTTTGGACGCACAGGCATGTGTCCGACGGAGGGCGATACTGTCTGTTCGTGCAAACCCCAGCTGTCCCGATGAAGCTACGGCGGCGCGCGCGGTCAACCAAGTCTGGGAGAGCTGTTTCCACGATACCCGACCGTTTGACGAGGTGCGTTCGTTGGCGCTCCTGGCGTACGTGTTTCGCGTGACAACCAACATTCTTTCCCACGCAGATCTATTAGGCCGCTTTACTATATTTGGAGACAATGTTCGGGTCGTGTTCACAATCAGGCGGAGATCCCTTGTCGTTCGTAATGGCCACACAGTATAGGGTACGTGTACAGTCGGTAGCTTGTGATCGTAATTAAACCCTGGGTGGACATAGAACTCTCCGAAGCCCGTTTTTGATGCGCGTCGCCAGTCTGAGAAAAATTGCGAAGCAGACCGTGCTGCCGGCATCGCGCCAAACTTCGGCGTGTGAACGCCAGGTTTGTATTCAGACCCATCTTGATCCGAGTATAAAAAGCCAGCCGCCCTCTTCTTTCTTCTTCTCAACTCTTCCAGTTCATTTTTTCCCTCTCTTCTCTCTCGGTCGTCCTCTCCGTCTCTCACGATTCAAAACATGTTTGCTAAGCTCGCGTAGGTGGTCTTCACTTTACTCCATGTGTCTGTTCTCACTGGTTGTCTAGCACGCTTGCGCTCGCGGTTCGTCTTGCCTCGGCTTTCACCATCAACGCCTTGCAGGGCGCAACAAGTTCAGGTCAAGTGACGATCACGTGGTCTGCCTCTACTACGGACCCGCAGACATTCTCCATTGAACTGGTCAACACGGCCTTCAACAACGAGTATGCTATTGCAAACAACATTGCGACTGCTCAGGGATCTCTCACCATCACACTTCCTGAAGTCCCTGCAACGTAAGTTATGGTTTGTCTCATGTGGTCGCAACCTCTGACCAACGTTAAAAAAAGTGATGGATACTCTCTTGAGGCCATCAGTATCAGGTACGACTTTATATCCGCATTCTTGATTTGTCATTCATATGACGCCATTTTTCTTTAGCAACGTGAATCAAGTTTACGCTACTAGTGGTTCATTCTCCATCGGTGCCACGAGCAGCAGCTCGACCACTGCAGCATCCACGACTTCCAGTGCTTCCTCGTCAGTTCTTTTTCCGTAAGAAAATGGACTTGTGTGTTGACTTTTTTTTCCAGTTCGTCGGGTACTCTCTCCACTCCCTCATCGACGTCCACTACCCCCGTTTCGTCGGTCTCTGCGAGCAATAGTGCAGCTTCTTCGGCCTCTTCCGCAGCCTCTGCTTCCCCCTCGACCCTCAACTCAGGCGCTGCCCCCCTCAAGGTTCCTGCTATGGTCCCTGCTGCCGGTCTTCTCCTCTCGGCAGTTGCTGGCGCCGCCATGGTCTTCTAAACGTCTCGTCGAAAAAACCTAACGCCTCCGCAAACGCACTTTTTCAGCTGGGTCATGTTAGGGTTTTACGTATACCATTTTTTTCCATGGTTCTGGTGTTAGTGGCGACGTTTAGTGACATTTTTTACATTACGGTTGATGGCCTATCATTCCACGTACTCTGATCGGACCTTGTTGGTTGGACGCTTGGACAGGATCTGTCAACTCTCCTTGTTTCATATCATCAATTGACCCTGTTCGCTACACATAATAGAGGGTTGTGGTATGAGATTGCCGTCCTGGACACATTGATGTTGGTATTTTTCATTTGTGAAGCTGTCTTGTCTTGTAGTGATTCTGATACTTGTCATTTTAATGTCATTTTACACTTGAATATGTGCATTGGAGGTGGCGTCTCTCGCCGCCTACTAGGATCTTGCTTGCAAAGTATATTCAGTTTACATCACAAAGTTGGTTCCTCACCTTGCTTCGCTCAATCATCAAACATAACAAAACTTGAGATCTATCAGTCCAAGACCTCAGGTGGTTAAACATAATTTGATAGGCTGGGTGAGCACTGATATCCAAGTCACTGGCAGGCCGCTGGTAAACTTATGGTCTATCCCCTCATATCCTACTGATCCGGCTCTAACACGTCTCATTCCAGTACAGATTGACTCCTGACATATCATGACACATCGCATATATGCTAGTGCGGCAGGGTATTCTCCATCACATCATCGACAGGATCATGATATACCGACACGGCTTTCTCCAGAGCTTCCTTCATCACTCCCCATTCTTTTTTTTTTATTACCTCTTTTGTCTCATCGTGCTCAGTCGCTCGTTACGCTATTCTTTAGTGATTCTTGTTGCTCGTTTCTCGAGCGACATGACCTGCTGCTCAGGCTGTTCGAAATCCTGAAACCAGCGAGTGCTCCGAATGCCTGAAACCCAAATGACGAATCCATCAAGGTGGTTAGTTGTGGTGGTGACGACAGGTCTGCGTGATGCACAAGAAACCCCACAATACACAATCGTGTAGCTGCATCTTCTGGTTCTTAACGGGGGATGGTCGTGCAAGGTACATGGATGTCTACATACTTTGCTCTGTTGACGATACGAGTACTTGCGGGTTCGCAGACATTCTGACGACGTCGGCATCGTAAATGACGATGCGATGCACTGACACACTGGCAGGTGAGTTATGAACATCTGATATAGTGCTGTGTCCTCGATTACTTAGTACGCTAGGGCTGATTCTACGATACCATCCTTCGATCGGTCGGTACCGGTAAACCGTTTTCGTCTGTGTTCTGAAAATTTGTGTAGCCCGAGTTCGAATGTTATCTTTGCTGTCACCTCGAACAGGGTTACACGTGCAGTGTTTCCGTAGGGGGCGCGATCGAGTTAAATCTGCCAGTGGTAACCTCAAGTATTTCTGCCACACGCTCGTCATTTGCCAAGGCCGTCAAATGTGTTTCAAAGCGGGTGTTCACTCATGCAAACCTCGTGATAATATTGATGTTTGTGTTGATTTTTTTCCCCCTCGGGATTAGGGACAATGCGCTCTAAGCCTCAATCGTGTCAAAGTTGTGCACTGTCTCGACAAGTTTCGAATCGTCGGCCATCGCTCCAGTACTAGGCGAGAAGGGGCCACAAAGAGAGATACTGCAAAGTGAGCATTGTTTAGATAGGCTCGAGCACATTACGTGACGAGAACGTGCCCACTGATTGCAGCTTAAGTGAAGCCGTAGAGCGTGGGATTTGGTAACTAAACTAAACTAAATGTGGGGTAAATGCGTTACCAAGCAAATTCGGAAAATTGCAACGACAACCTACCCGATGACAACTTATCCGAGAGAATAAAAGACCAACCGCTCTCTTTCCTCTTCTTCCCAACTCTTTTCAGTTCCTTCTTCTCTCCCCGTCGTCCCCTCCGTCTCTCACGATTTAAAACATGTTTGCTAAGCTCGCGTAAGTGATCTTCACTTTGCTCCATGTGACTGTCCTCATTGTTGTCGTCTAGCACGCTTGCGCTCGCGGTTCGTCTTGCCTCGGCTTTCAGCATCAATGCTCTCGAGGGCGCAACGAGTGGAGGTTCAGTTACGGTTTCATGGACTGCCTCTACTACGGACCCGCAGACATTCTCCATTGAACTGGTCAACACGGCCTTCAACAACGAGTACGCTATTGCAAACAACGTTGCGACCGCTCAGGGCACTCTCACCATCACACTTCCTGAAGTCCCTGCAACGTAAGTTATGGTTTGTATTACGTCTAGCCGCAATGTCTGACTATGAAAAAAAAAAAAAAGTGATGGATACACTCTTGAGGCTATCGGTATCAAGTATGATTTCCCGTCTTTGCATTCTCGATTTTGTTATTGATGTGACGCCATTTTGTTAGCAACGTGAATCAAGTTTATGCTACTAGTGGTTCATTCTCCATCGGTGCCGCGAGCAGCAGTTCGACCACTGCAGGATCCACGACTTCCAGTGCTACCTCCACGTCAGTCCCTTGTTCGTAAGGAAATGGACTTGTGTGTTGACTGTTTTTCCAGTTCTTCCAGCATGTCCAGCTCGTCCAGCATGTCTAGTTCGTCGTCGGTCACGCTCTCTACTCCCTCGTCGACGTCCACCACCCCCATTTCGTCGATCTCTTCTGCGAGCAGTACCGCAGCCTCTTCGGCCTCTTCTGCAGCCTCTGCTTCTCCCTCAACCCTCAACTCGGGTGCTGCTACCCTCAAGGTTCCTGCTATGGTCCCTGCCGCCGGTCTCCTTCTCTCAGCAGTTGCTGGTGCTGCCATGGTCTTCTAAGCGTCTCGTTGAGGAAGACCTAATGCCTCGGCAAGCACTCTTTTTCGGTTGGGTTATGTTGGGATTTTGTTTCGTACTATTTTTTCCCCCCCGTGGTTTCTGGTGTTGGTGGTGATGTTTGGTGACATTTTTACATTACGGTTGATGGCCTATCATTGGACGTACTTCAAGTTGATGATCGGACTTTGTTCCCTTTTGGACGTTTTGACAAGATCTGTCCATCTCTCCTTGTTCGTACCGTTGACCCTCTTTGCTACATATAATGGAGGGTTGTGGTATATGGGATTGTCGTCCTGGACTGATTTTGGCATTTTCATTTGTGGTTCCTCCTGACGTTGTCCTGTTGTGGTGATGCTGATACTTGTCCCCTCATTTTAATGACTTTTTACACTTGAATATGTACATTGACATTTACTCTCTTGGGATATGAGGGCAACTGAATTGGGTAACTGAAATGGCTCGATGTACACAATGGGCTTACGATTACAGACGCTGAAGGTGTCCCTGAATCCGTTGTAGATCCATACAGCGCATGAAAAAGTCGTGCGATGTATATGCGCGTCAGGCCTATTCAGGTGTGACATAAAGTACATGGCTAAGCAAGTGACAGACATCCTCGCGCCTTGTGTCGTTCGTGGGTACTCCATCACTCCCTGTAGCGTGCAACGGCGCGTCCACTACTTCAACTTTTTCTTGCTGAACATTCCCAAAGGGCATGAGCGATCGGGGACGACAAAAAAATAAAATAAAAAGAGGACTCACGGACGGAGCTGCGAAGAGTGCCCACAACTACGTTTGCGGCAGTTGGTCGCACGCGGTGGGAGCCGTGCATAACACTTGCGACAGATTTGCTTGTCGCAGTTGTATTTGGATGCGAGGACTTTAAGCGAGGGTTCGATGATGCCGCCACGGAGACTATATCGCGATTCAGTACGCCATCTCGGCACGCGCACGTTGGGGGAGGGGGGGGAGGGGGAAGACGCACCGGAGGACGAGGTGGAGGGTGGACTCTTTTTGGATGTTGTAGTCGCTGAGGGTGCGGCCGTCTTCGAGTTGTTTACCGGCAAAGATGAGGCGTTGTTGGTCCGGGGGGATGCTGCGCCGTTACGCGTGGGTGTAGGTAGGATATGAGGATATTGGGGATGGGCTTACCCCTCCTTGTCTTGGATTTTGGCCTTGACGTTGTCGATGGTGTCGGAAGACTCTACCTCGAGGGTGATCGTCTTGCCCGTGAGGGTCTTGACAAAGATCTGCATCTTGTCCCCGTTGGTTGTGTTGTGTGTTGGGTGTCGAACGAGGACGAGCTGACGGAATGTGGCTGTGTGGTACTGTATAGTTTTAGTTGTGGCTGGGACGTGTTGAGGGCAGGTCTCCCTTGACGTTGATCGGCATTTGCCGTTTCTCTTCATACACTCGACGACTGAGAGGTCTTCATAACTCGGCTCACGAGAGGTGTGTTTCGTCGTTTCTATTTTTTCTCTTTCACGATGAAAGTTTTTCGTCATACTCAGCTCACTTCGTTAGCCTGCCAAGCAGGCGATGAGAAGAAAGCGAATTATCTACCTGATCTCTTGTTTCATTGTCTCGTGGCAGTTACTGAGTCAACCGTTGTGTTCATAGAACTATTTACGTCTGGGCGGTCGCTTGTTGCCGGAGGAGTCTAGCCTGGAACTCAGTCGAGTGGCACTGGTCTAGGTATGTCACAACCTCCGGTCGACCGTCTTCTCTTTAGGATGCAATTTATTGCAACCGCGACGTGCCATGCGCACTTTTGGGCGTCGTTCCTTCGGGACCCATTCAAGTCTCTGATCTTTCTTCTTTTTCCCATGCTAATCCGCTTTTTTTTCCGAGCTAACCATGTTTATTCCCTGCAGTTGTTGTCTTGTGAATATATTTTCCCCATTAATGAAAACTGTTGTATCTATTACCCGAATGCAATACCATATTTTGAGTGTATTGCGCAAGACACCAAGTCCGCAACGTTTGCTTTTTATTATTTTTTTGACATAAAATGACATGTCGCCGCCGTGGTGACGCTTCATGCCAAACAAAATAAAGTTATTTTCCGCATGACAGTCCTTCCAGGTGATGGGGCGTCTTCATTCCGACGCGTACGAGAAACGTCACGTTTGCTCTCCTTCAGCCGTAATGCGGTAAAATGTGCTTACGGATTACGGATAGGTCCCCCCACTTTCAAGTTTAAATTATGCTTAAATTGATCCCAACAATTGTTCTCCCCCGAATTGACCCGGTGCAACGTTTTAGACCCACTTCCGTCTGGTTGTGACCTCCCACCAGGCTTTCGCTTGTCAGACTACTCGGTCATACCACCATCCTGCAGCTTGAAGCCATGTCTGACTTTCACTTGGTCGATCCTCAAGGCTGGCAGTATGACCTTCAATCTGTGCGGATCCATCTGATTCTTTGATCATGCGTACACGACTCAGTCCCCGCCCTTCCAGGTCTACTCAGCCTACATAGGCCATTTCCAGTTCCACGGCATACCATGGTACGACATGCGTCCCACACCCACGTCGACATCCTGCTGATGGGACTTTCTCAACCATCCTAGGCACGAACGGACGTGGGGTCAATTCTTTGAGACGTTTGAACAATTCCTCGCCTTCTCCTGGCCCGTGATCACCATCACAGATGCACGCACCGGCCGTGCACACATCGTCACGCGCATGTCCTCGATCGCCGCCTTCCTCAAGATGATCAAGCAACGGTAATGTCCTTTTCCCATTCACCTTCTTTCTGGCACTCATTCTCATCCATCCCATGTCCATGCCGGCATGCGGGCAGGTTCGGAGAAATACTGCCACAGGTGGACAACATGCTCCTCGTCACGCCGTTTGAGACCACCCAACGCCACCTCCGACACGTCAACGATGGATCGAGTTACAAGAAACTCCACGCATCCCTCCCCGCTGTCACCCTCGCCGCACTCAAAGCCCACGTCCGGGGAGGCGATCCGACCGCAATCAGAGACCTCTGGGCGTCGCGGGATAAGACATTCCTGGCAATCGATCTGAAATCCCACGACAGGACCGAGCGACCGTGCGTCGAATGGGGTTATGCAGCTATCCGAAGTAGTCATCTTGTGGCGTGCGTTCATTGGTTATAATCACCCCTAACACGCGCAACGTTGATGCGGTGGCTGATTATAGAGCGGGCGCATGGCCACCTGTTCCGGACACGAATTATCGGTATGTACTTTTTTTGTACGAGATGTGATGACATGAGGCGCTCAAGGGTTTTGTTTAGCAAGGGTCACTACATCATTTCCGAATACGCGGACGCGTTCCACAAACCGTCGTCAACCGTGTCATGGCAGGTGCGTTCAATCTGCGCCATTTCATTATGGGTCTCGTCATACCCCAAAGAGGGCTTTATTGACGCGCAACTGACATGTTCATGTCCTTTTTTTTGCTCTTTAATCGGGTCCCATCAGGTTGACAACGGCCAGTATGCGGTGCGTAACCGTTCTTGACCGACCGCCCGTGCTTCCATTGACATTTAAAATAAAAAAAATTGCACTGCCAATCGGAAAATAACCTCACATGAAAACCGCAAACTGGCCTAGTTTGGAGAAAGTCAAGTGATACCAAAAGCAAAGATGCCACGGATCATCCAATCCATCCTGAGGTGAGTCTTGAACGCAGTTTACAACCCCAAACCCAGCTGTGTCCGTGCTGTTCGCGTGTATTGATGCGCCTGTTCGCAGCAGTCTCGTGAGCCCGGACTCTGAGACGGTCGCCAACAATGTCGTGCTCGTCGGACACGGACTTCAGGTGGTGATGCAACGTCTCGAGGAAATGAAGATCAGTACGTCCTCTTGCCTGTGCTCTAGACGACGAACCCGCTCATCTGCCCTTTGCACAATCTTTTTTTAAAAAAAATTCTTTCATCTCCGAACCCATTGTGATCACGATTCATGTCCCGTATGTTCCCAAAAACGCTGGTACCCACACTCTCCAGAACTCCCCACCAACACGCTCACGCTCGACATTGCCCACCTCGAACGTGCGCTCTATGCCACGGGCGAACGTGGTGCGATGCACGATCGCCAGACGGGTCGTGCGCGTGCGCCGGGGTCGCTCCTTAGCCTTGCTGCACTCTTGCGGTCGTTTGGGATCGCGCCGCCGTGTGTACTGCAGAATGCGGGGAACGATGCGTTTATGACGCTCGTTGCGTTTCAGAGGATGGTTGATCCGAGGGGTGGGGTGACGGTGCCCAAGGGGATCGCGGGTGCGGGTGGGAATGCAAACGGGAATGTGAACGGGACGAGCAAGGGACGCGGACATGGACATGGGGAAGGAGAGGGAAGCGTTAAACGCGCTTCGACCGTCGCTGCGCGGTTCTTCCGACCTCTTGGAGGAGGAGGAGGAGTCCATCCTGACCCGGCCGAGGCTGGTACGAAGAACAACAGCACGAAGAACGGACATCACCCGCCGTCTTCGTACACGATGCGCGTCGGTGGCAACGGGGTGGACGAGATGGGGATGATGCGCGCGGGCGTGAGGAAGCGGGCGTCCATGTTCAGCGCGCTGCGGTCGCCGTCGGTGGCGTCTACCGACGATGATAAGCGCAAGAGGGGTGGGAGTACGAACGGGAGCGTGAGTGGGAGCGTGCTTGGGGTCGGGTGGTTGGCCCTGTCGTCTGGTCAGAGTCGACGGCAGAGTGCGACCGTCGAGAAGCGGCGCTCTCGAGGGTGATGTATGAATGTGGTCTGTTTCTCGTTCTCGTTCTCTTCATCGTTTTGCTCTCCCGCTTTCTTGTTTTTCATGCACCCGTTTGATGGACAGTCGTCATGTTATCTTTTGGATTTTCTCTCTCAGTGGTATCCCAGACGGACGACCAACTTAATACACGCAGTAGTTACTATGGATGTTTTTGCACACGTTATCACGATCACAAACGCCAAAAAGTTGCGGGCCGACGGGCGCTCGTGCAAAGATCCATTCATAGTTCCTCTACAACCATCACCAAAGACGACGGCCAAGGCGAAATCACAGCACGACATACTCCTCCGCGCTCACCACCGCATCCGACGAAAACACCACCTCCTCCCCCCCGCTCACCCGCGTCACCTTGGCCACACCAATCCCAGGCAAACTCCCCTGTGCGACAAAACTGACTTTGACGGGGAAAAACAACCCCACGTCGTCCCCGCCGACGGTAAACTCGAGCGTGCCCGACCGCTCCTCAGCAGAGGCGGAGATCCGCGGGATCGACCAGTCGAGCGCGTGCGTCGACGGGTTGAAAGACCAGCGCGACGCACCGCCGTCGGACACGGTCGGGTACGAGCCCGTGGGGAGGGGTATGGTGATGGTGACGTCGTAAAGCGTGATGTGGTCGTGTTCGAGTTCGTATTCAATGTTGACGTCGCACTTGCCGTCGTTGGAGGGCGATGGCCAGCAGTTGACTGGATGCGGGAAGGAAATAGAAGAAAAAAAGGGGGGGAGACGTCAGCAAGGCGGCTCAGTCTGCGCTCTTCGAAGAGAGAGAGAGAGCCTTACTCGAGAGAGGGACGTAGCTCTCGTCCTGGCCTGTGTAACGCCACTTGAGCACGGCGAGCGCTTGACCGACTGGGAACGCCCTCGAGGGATCCTTGAGAGCGATGATCTTCTCTTGGTTCGGGGCAAACTTGGCCACGTTGGGGTGTTGTTTGAATTGGAGATCGGACCCAAAGTCGGTCGAAAACGGCGTGAGGGTGAGTTTGATGTGTGCATTCGACGGGTCAGCGACTTGGAGGTTCATATCACCTTTGAGCTCCATGGATTTGATGCCGCCTTCGCGCAGGAGTGACACCGAGACGGTTTCAGTGATGACGACGTGTACACTGCGGATATATGCGTGAAGATCGTCAAATCAAGCCTGACGAGAGAACTTGCCTTTCGGGAGTGACAGGTGGAAGGCTGCCTCGGGCATCTTTTTGAATCTGGGTTGGGGGTTCGACGGGGACGGGTGTGGGAGGGGAAGACATGTCCTCGACGGTGAGGACTTCACTCCCGAGAGCATCCAGCAACTCTGCTTGTCTCGTTTTTTTGCCCCCGAGCTTCATACCACCTGTCTTAAATTGAGGCGGGCGAGACGGTGCAGCAGGCGCAGGCGATGCTGTGCGCGCAGCCGGGGAGTCAGGAGTGTCGTATCGGGGGACGGACGCGTAGCCAGACACGCCACCACCGAGGTAGGAACCACCACCACCGAGCGCGGCAGCACGCTTCTGTTGTTCTCGACGTTGCATCTCGAGTTGACGGGCACGGCGCTTGAGTTCCTCTTTTGCCTCGGCTTCTTTGTTCTGTGATCAAGGGGATAGAGTGTGAACGTTGTCTCCCTCGCGACGGAGCGCGGTGCTCACCCGTGCAATGATCTCCTGGATTTTCTCCTCGTGAGATTCCATCTCCAGCACGCTCCGGACTTGCATCAGATTGACGTGTTCACGGTAGCCCAAGCTGACGATCTCGTCGAAAGCACCCAACAACTCAAACGACTGTCTCTGAATCTCGCGTTCCTCCACAGTCTTGCACATATCCGACACCACGCGGGCGAAGAGATGCAACGTATCGATATCCTGTAGGATATTCGACGCCTTGTTGGTGATGAGGAGGATGTAGAGTTCTTCGAGCGGTTGGTAGACATAACGGACTTCGGACGTCTCTACGGAGGTGTGTTGGCTATTAGCGGGGATGAGTTTCGGGAAAGATGCGAGGAGGGATTCGATTCTAGTTCGCGTCATCGGATGGAATTGACGCGAGAGCACGGCTACAAAGAGATGAAGCCATCGTTGCATTTTTTTTTTAAAAAAAAAGGTGCCAGATCGTACCTTTGCCACCTTTTGTGCATATCGAGGCAGCCAACACAACCTGTACACATCTCTGTAAGACTGGATCGAAGGAAAGATTCGAGACTGACCATTTCGTTGACGCTGATGTGAGTTGTTGCGCAAACGTGTATATTATCACGTGATTAGCACTACTCATTCGCTGGCCAAATTGCAAGTTATCACCAGTCCACTTGGGACAACCCTTGAAGATAAGACAATACCGTATACAAAATCTCATTGTTTTCTTAGTCTGATTTCATCCAGTGTCATCGATCGTGACAATGACCTCGCAAGTCATAGCCAAGTATGCTGTCAAGGCCATGGAGCGGATCGCGCCGCTCCGACTTGCAGAAAAGTGGGACAACGTAGGTTATCTCATATCCTTGATATGACCGTGGCGCCTTGAACCTCGATCACAATTTAAACAGGTAGGCCTGTTGCTAGGTGCAGTGCCAATATGATAAGCTTCTTTTCGAGCATGCCTTCTGATGGGCACGTATACCCCATTCAGAGTCGCCTGTTCTGCGCCCAAACGCCAACCGGGTTCTGTTAACGATCGAGTGAGCCTACATCTGCGCTCGTCACGTCCGACAATGTTTTCATGATTGTCTTCTTCGTCCAGCCTTACCTCCGCTGTTCTTAAAGAAGCATTGGACCCATCGGTAGCACTCGTCGTGTCGTACCACCCCACGATTTTCAAACCCCTTCCATCGCTCACACTCGCCAACCCACTTCAAACGTCTCTTTTGAAACTTGCAGTGGCAGGCGTGTCGGTTTATTCGCCTCACACCGCCCTCGATTGCGTGCACGGTGGTAACAACGACTGGCTCGCCCAATGCGCCGGAAATCCAGAAAATGCTACCACACTGGGTCCCGTGGATGTCTCGCTTCTCAACGAACCCAAGGGCGACGGAGGCGGACTTGGCAGGCTCCTCACGCTCCAAGATCCGATATCGATCGAGGAGCTTGTCGGGAGGATCAAGAAGCACCTCCATCTCCAGTACGGTAAGCAGGAAAACTTGATCCTTAAATCGTTTGAATGACGTGGTGGTCCATCAACGACCGATTGTTCCGATCGTGCTTTTTGGCTGCACCGCTTGATCTGATGATCTACCCGCGACCCGTTCCCTCCCGCTTTATCCTTGGGGCGGGCATCTTCCTTGCCTTAATTGCGCTCCCTCAAGTCGACGTCGGACGACCGGAGGTGCCGCGTAAGGTGCAAACGGTTGCGATCTGTGCGGGCTCTGGCGGTTCGGTGTTTGAAGGCATCGAAGCGGATGTCTACTTCACTGGTGAAATGGCTCATGTACGTCCTTCCATATTCCTTTATCATCGCGTGTTCTGGAACGTCCGTTCGCCTCCATGTCCCCTGCCACGTCATTTTGACACTACTATCACGCAACGCCCGTCCTTGCTGATCTATCTACGGTGTAGCACGCGGTCTTGGCGGCGGTCGCAGCAGGGAGATACGTTGTCCTCTGTAAGCATCCCCCTCTTTTTCTTTTCGTCACTATTCCCCTCTCCGTCCCCCATCCCCTCGCCTACTGGTGTTTGTCGTTCTGTGCTTCTGTGGCGGTGGACACACGCTGATGCTGTCACTCGCGGTCCCGGCTATAATCTGTTTGCTCCCGCGCGATTGCCGGATGAACCCATAGGTGGTCACACCAACACCGAACGCGGCTATCTCCCCATCCTCGCATCCAAACTGAGTTCTACGCTCTCCGAATTTGCAAATGCGTCCGAAACCGACACCGAAACCGACCTTGTATCCCAGGCTGTCTCGTCGACGTCCGAGTCGGCACTAGCCACTGCACCGTACTCCGTCACGACGCGGTTGACGGAAGAGGATAGGCAGACGCTGAGGAACGTTGAGGTATTTGTCAGTGCGGCGGACAAGCATCCGTTGGAGCGCATGTGACTTGTATCATCCATATGTCTATCCCCATGGCCTCATTATTCCCCGCCTTCTCACCCCTTCCCCGCTTTTTCCCTTGTGCACCATCAAAAGAAAAAGAATGCGATGATAGAATCATATTGGATGGATATGGAAGGAGAGATGGTGAGAGACGGATGGTTTGAGGCCGTGTCTTGTCTTGTCTCGTCTGGGCGTCTCTAGCCCTTGTCCTTATCTTTGTCCCCCGGCCTTGCCACGTCCTTGTCCTTGTTTCTGTCCCCGATCACGGTGTATTTCTGATCCATGGACGTGTTATCTCGTTCTCATGCACATGCTCACGGTCGTTGCGCACTCTCGCCACACGCACATGCACCGTCCTCGTGTTGTGATGTGATTGGGCCCACATTATTTTGTCCCTGCCCGTCATGATCACGGCCCCCTATCGTTCCTATGTACAGTACACTCGGCAGGGAAATGCTCTCGCGATTTGATTTTTGATGGGAGCGTAAAAGAAAGGGACGCGTGTACGTCAACGGCAAAGTGACGGTGTGGGCATACCGTACATATGTATACAGTCGAACCATGTGCCATCAGCCAGTGATGTTGCGTCCCACACGTATGGGCCCATCAACTGAATTGAATCGAACGCAACGTTCACGGGAACGTCCAACGGGTTTGTACGAAAGACAAAAACAAGGTTAACGCAAGCAAAGTTTCGATGCGAGTTGCCGCCGCGTGCGGGTGGTGGGGGGTGTCGGGGCGAAATGAAATCGCCAACTCGTTCGATTTCTGATTCTGATTGCGGATGCGGCCCCCCTGTGTTCTTCTTCTTCTCGTCTTCTGGAGGTTTTTGGAGCCCGCCATCATGCCATCATCCCTCGTGTCCCCCCTCTCTCCCACGTCGATGTATATCGACATTGTACGGCTTGCATACCCTCGAAAAATAGGACCAAGGCGATTTCAATTCAAATGAGTGAACTCAAAAAAAAGGGGGGGCCGGTCGTTGATTTTTTCCGACCTGACAACCACACGACGATGGCCCAGCGGTATTGCCACATCGTCCTGGCCCTGTCACCGTCAGGTCTAGACACCTGGAACCACCCGGGTTAGTTAACGCGGCGACATTCAGGCGACGTCGCGCCGCGTCGCGGGGAGAGAACAGAGTGTGAGAGTGTGTGGGTACAACGCGCGTCGCGTCCCGAGTGATAGGGGGAGAGGGTTCGGATCGTGTGCTTAGCCGGACACTCCTCTTCGCCATCCGGAAGCCTGGCACGTCAGAAATCTGATTGTGTATACGATAGCACTGGTAGAGCCATCGATCGATAACGACCAGGTGGGCACGCCCATCCGCCATATGGACCGTGGTTCTTTTCATTGTTCGGTACCCCCAAATAGTTAGTACACCGAAGGAAGAGGCGGAGTGGAGCGAACATCGATACCGATATCGATATCGATGCCAATCCAAATACTGTATACGTACTAGAACCCAGAGGGAAGAGAGAAGAGCCGTCGAAATTTTTAGCAAGGCGGTTCGGATAAACCAAACCAAAACCATACACCTTGCGCCGATCGGGCCAACATGGTGGACGTTTTCTGAATTATTCGATTGTGTCGTCCGTCCGCCCGTCCGTTCTTCGGCCGAGCACGGCCGACAAGGGGCGAGAAAACGAGCTTCCGACTTGGCATTGGCTAGCGGTGGTCCCCACAGAGCCCGGTCAAGCCCACTAGCCACGCCCGCTCTCTCTCTCTCCCCCGGTCGTCGCGGCAGAACCAAGTGATATTTCCACGGAATTGAAATTGGATGGAGTAAAATAGAATAGAATAGAATCCCATGGCAGGGACGCACGATATCCGTTGTCCCTGGAACAGCCCGTTTGACATCGGTAGATAGATAGATAAATAAAATACGTTTTGGCTTTGGCTTCGAGTGAAGTGAGATGAACATGAATCGGATGCATTCATGAACGGTGCGCTGATACCGCGACCTTGTTTAACCACACAAGATCATCCCTGAAAAAAAAGGAAAGGAAAGACGTCAAGAGGGACGTCATCAGCGACGAAACGGGCAAGAGGAGGGTGGGGGGATGGCGCGTATCGTGGATGAGCAAACAGGGAGCCGTCCCGCAATGCGTGGTCGATTTGAAAAAAGAAGAGACTACGTCGGAGTGCGGACCCAAAAAAAAAAACCCGAAAAGAAAAAAACGCCGTGAATTCAAAGTTCAATGGACGACCATCGGATCGCGTTCTCAGGGGAGACGACGTGGGTAAGGAAGTGATATGATTATGATATTGAGTGGCCTTGGGGAGAGTGCCAAAAGAGGTGAGAGTACCCACGCGGTTTGGTGACACACGTACACATTGTATGTTTGCCTGGGAAACGTCCGAGAATCACTGCGTCATCCCGGTGCCTGGAGCAAATATGAGTAAACTGGAAGGGGGGAGGGGATGAGAAGAGAAGCATCCACGCTGGCAAGGAAGCTGCACCGGTTCCAATGAAAAGCGGGAGAGACGAGATGAGAACAAAGAAAGAAGGCGGCGGAACGGGAAAAGGGGAGGGGGGGGAGATGAGCCAGAAATGGCGATTCCATTGTCGATATTTCTCGGCCCGTATTGGAACATGCATTGAATG
Source organism: Hemileccinum rubropunctum (assembly GCA_038089535.1). Taxonomy (NCBI): domain Eukaryota; kingdom Fungi; phylum Basidiomycota; class Agaricomycetes; order Boletales; family Boletaceae; genus Hemileccinum; species Hemileccinum rubropunctum. The sequence goes on from JBBPLC010000132.1 coordinate 36,589, forward strand.
CAAGAGGTTCGAGGATGTTCCTGGGAGAATGAATGTGAACAAACGATTTAAACGGCGACACGGAGCGATTGATAATTGCATGGGTGAATGATGGATGGAGTGTGTGTACATTATCAGCTTATCGAAGGGACCGGATGCAGAGCATGCACAAGGCAAGGCCCCCGTCGAGAAAGCATCGTGTCGGGGAAGCATGCAGCGGTAATTATGGGGATTGATGGAAGAGGTGTGGGAGGAAGTTGCAGGAAGTTGCAAGTTGATCGAGGGAGAGAGAAGGACACGGTGTATAAACGTGTACCGTCTGGTTGGCGGAGCGGACAGCCAAAGTTACTTGACTTGCTGATCAGTGAGAACATAGAACAGACCGGCGTGTAGACAGAGACTGTGCTGTGGGGAAGTGGGGAAAAGTGGGAACAAACAGATATGATTAGACATAAGAGGGTAAATTTAATGTGGCTGATCTATGGGTGTCAGCGCATGTCAGCAGTGGGAGGTGGTTAAACTTGAAGACTATGCGACGTAAGTAAGACGTTGCATCAATTGGACGTGAAAAAGGTTGAACATGAATAGAAAACAGACAAGGCAATATTGAACCTGTCAGTACGAACGCGGTGCACGAATTACCTCAAGAGACAACGAACAAGATTAGGTTAGCTTACCACAGTAGATGAAAGCTTGGCTGGCAGGTACAACACGAAGACATATTAGATGACGCATTTATGGGTTTATTGGCACGATCACGTGACTCGACGCGTCAGAGTCGTTCTCACGGTCGAACCAACTCGGACAGTGGCTGACGACGACGACGACGACGACATGGATTCAGAGATGATCACCGACATTACCCTCGACCATCTACCAGATCTTTCGGATGCCAGTTTAAGTCAGTCCTTCCAGATCCCAGCTCACATCGCATCCGCGGAATTACTCCTCGCCGACCACACCGACGACTTTTTCCTGGACGACGACCCGAGCTTTGCATCTCCCCGCGGACCACCCCTCACGCTCAGTGACCTAACCCCAAGGGTCCACCCAACGTCATTCCCGCCACCGCGTTCTCCCACTCCACTGCCGTCTTCATCAGCTAACTCACTCACCCTCGGACATGCCACCAGACTATCAATACACCAGCAGTTGGAAAGCCCGTTGGTCTCCGAGGAGCGTCTTTGCCTCCTCCGCGCTCAAGTGGCAACGCTTGATCATGTTGATGATGCACCATCACACGTGCACGTCCATGTGATACAGCCTACGCAGGATGAGGATGACTCTCTTGAATGCCCGGCTTCATCACCTACCAATTCCAAATTACGGAACAGCCCTCCTGGGTCCGAGGACCCGATCCTCATTGGCCAAGATGTGGTCACCCGTACGAGAGATAACGCTCCCCCTCACGCAAACAATTTGATCCCGCACCCAACCTCGCACCGAAATCCGAGGACGACCGTAAAGCCTGTCAGTTAGCTCTTGTAATCACCTTTTTCCTTCTACGTACTTATGAGGTATCGCCAGACCATCGCGGGTGGCAGCTCCAAGCGTCCCGCATCTCCGACAACACACGTGCCAAAGAAGAGGAAGAACAATCCTGCCCGCAGCATGGAAGTTGATGATATCCTTCCTTCCGCACCCCGCCAACTTACCCCGCCGCAATCTGTTGCCACTGATCCTGTACAGGAACGAGTTCCGCCCGCCTCTATGAGTGGCGATATCGACGTCAACTCCGAAAACACCCAAATTACGCAGCCTGGAACCGGTGCAATGGCTCAGCGCCTCGTGTCATACAGTCAAAAAATAATATCCTCGATTGGGTACGTCTGCTGATGCGTTTCAACTTGTCCATCGCTACTGATTGCGGTGTCTTGTGCTTGGCTCTCTGCTCTTTTGGTATCTTCTCCAATGTCGGTGCTGACGTGATTATCGTTCAAACTTTGTTGGCCCTGCGCAATACGGTACTTCCTTAGACTTTACAAGCTCCCCTCCGAAAGTTCTTTCAAAGAAGCTTCCAACGACGCTGTTAGGGTGGCGGATGTTCGCATCGGAACTCACACGCCGGCCGCACCTCTAGCCCCATCGTCGCCACCCCAACCTATTCATGACATCCCCAGCGCCCGAAACGAGCCACTCAGGTTATCTGAAATTTCACCGCATAAACCGCCGGCCAACGCGCCGCAGCCAAATTCCTCCGCGTATACAGGAGCTCTACAGCACGGCGGACATGCTGTGTCTCCCATGCGACCCGCCAAGAAACGTCTCAGCATGGACGCAGATCTACGCCAACAAAACCACCGGCGCAAAAGGGGTAAAATAATACCTGCGGAGGACGATTCCGGGCGCGGATCCTCAGAACAGGCAATTTCCCAGGACCTGGACCATACCCATGCGGAGCGGGCAGTCACACTGTCTGAAACGCGTGACAGTAGTACGCCACGTCCAGATTCCATTTTGCCGAGTGCACGGACCAAGTATAAGCCGCAACTCAAATTTTCGATCCAGTGCAAGGGGCCGACGCTGGACGCTTTTCCGTATTTGTCGCGTTCGCGTCGGGTACGGGAGTTGATCAACAAGGATAAAGACAAACGTGATGAGGGACACTGCAAGGATCGGAAAATTGGTCGGTCTTCCCTCCAGCGACGAGATAAGAAAAAGAGAGATGGGAACGGATTACGGTCTGTACACAGGTGCCAACATTCTGGACCGACCTCGACCGGTGATTTACCCTTGATTGAAAAGAAGCAGGTACGTGCCACTCATTAACGGGATAATCGTCCAAAGTGCGCTGACTTGTATGCTGTGATGATTGATGCTATGATGACGCTGATTGCACCTATTACGGACGCGCGGTGCACTTTGCCATGCTGTACCTTTTTTTTTCTTTCCCGATCTTTTTTTTCATTCTACTCGTGAACGTGACAGAACGCCACGTTGTGTGCGGCATCGCTGACGAAGCCAATTGGATTTACGTTCCGAGTAGACGCACGGCTGGAGGCGCGCAAGAGGGAAGATGGGCTGGCAGCAAGCGAGCCCTGGAAGGTGCAAGCTAACGTTGTGCCTGAAAGCCAGGCACCGGCCCGTCCACGCCTTTTGGCGTCGCACCCTTGCGCGTCCGCGTCCACATCCACATTTGCATTTCACAGTCACAATCACGACCCCCATCTAAATCACAATCACCGGCCAGCCGTGCCCTTTTCCTTTTGCACAGAACAGCGCGCCAAGGAGAGGGAAAAGTTTGATGCGATGGTGAAACGCAAGGAAGAAGAGATGCAGAGACTAAAGGAGGAGCGACGGCGACAAGAGGCAGAGGAGGAAGCGTTGGCAATCCGAGAGCTGCGTCGGAAAGCGGTGCCCAAGGCGAATGACGTACCAGAATGGTATGCAGATATGCCGAAGAAGAAGGCCACGGTGGTGTGAAGGGAGCGAGGCGGTACAGATGTGACTATGCGGGTTATGGACGCCGGTCTTTTCTTTTTTTTTTTTTATTCTCCCGATTTTCGCGCTCGTAAGTAGCGTTTTGCATCGACTATCTCGCTGCCGCGTGTTATTTGTTACATCATTGTCTCGTCCCGATGATACGGTCGAGCGCCATCATACGACTTTTTCTCTTTGTAAACGTGAATGTATTCTATCTCGTATAGGATTAATGAATTCAGACCAGGGGATAAGATTCAATGATGGGTCAGCATTTACGGCCGGATTTGTTTATCAGCGTATCATATCAATCAAACCCACACCCCCTTGGCAATTTGGGCCTTTTTTCCTCCTCGTGCATGGGAGAAGCGTAAAGATATTCCGATCGACTCGGAACCTTTTTTTTTTCATCACGAAAAAAGCAAGACAGATGTTCAGAATCATCGAATGACCCCGAGTTGTTTCATGAGTTGTTGTGCTATCAGGTCGGGTCTGACGGTTCCTACGTTCCGAACTGCCCATGCTTCGTGCTTCGACCGGGTGTGTTGGTGGTTTCTTTCGTTTCGCCGGTTTCGGATCCGAATGAAAAGGGATGTCGATGACCGGCGAGGTACCCATACCCGGGGTGGGCGGACGAGGGGGGGTTGTTACGAGTCCAAGTCCGGTCCAAGGTAGGCCAACCTTCCGCCGACTTTGACTCCCAAGATTCAAGATTCAGATGCTATCGATCCGAGCGAGTCCGGCGAGGTACTCATATCCGCACCGGAAGGGAGGACGTTGCGAGTCTTCCAATCTCGAGCGGTGGTGACCAGGAAAAGACGTTCCGACTTGGACTAGGACTATGGTCTCCAAAGATTTAGGAACGCGATTCGATCGACCCCCTCCGTTCGCTTTATCGTCGTGTGCCCCGTACCCTGAATCCAAGGAATGTTGTCGTACCGGACCGGCCGGGTAGGAACGGTGTGCGTGCGTGCGTGCGTGCGTACGGGTATGTGGGGTGAGAGGGTGTTGTTGGCATATCAGGGACAGACGCAACACTCAAGTTCCAAACGCGGTCGGATACAGTTACGGTTTGCGCCACGCAGCGAGGTGTGCGTTCTGTGTCATTCTACCAATACATCAAGTCGTCGATCGTGCATCGAATTTGAAGTGTCGTTTTGGGAGGACTTTTTCGGGTGACCGACCGGTAGAACCGGCAGAGGGTATGGTTGCCTTTTTTGGAGTCGTTTGCATCGCCTTGCGCCGGCCAGGCTGGCGTTGGCAAATTGGTGTACTGGACGTGTCTAGGGATACAGCCATCGGTGTTGTGGCTCATTTTTGCGGTGTGTCCAAAAACAAACAGAAATACAAATTCACGGGTGGTACGATGGCGTTGTTGGTGGCCGAACTGAGTGACTCAGTGAACCCGCGGAGAAATGGTGAAGCCGGCATGACAAAAAGTTTTCATTTGACGTGTATAAACAAGGACAAGGACAAGGGTAGGGTAGGGTTGGCGAAATTAAACAAGAAAGGTTCAAACAAGGATGAATGAATGAATAGGTGGGCGTTTTGACGTGAAGGTGGAGAGAAGAGAGAAGGTGTGTGGGTGTGCCTGAACAATGTCATTGTCATTGTTCGTACCTTGTGCGTCTCGGATGTGACCTGTCTGAATGATGACGAACGCGAAGCGTAAAGACAATAATGACGAGAGAGGTGTGGTGTGTGTGGTGGAGGATCATGTGAGAAATGCGATGAAACGTATTTTGTGAGGTGGGAAAAGTATTATAAAATAAGGAATATAGAGGACAACGGATTGCATTGTTTTGCCGGGGGAGGGGGGGGGGGGGATTTGTGTGACTAGTTACAGGGAGAACGTGGAGACGTAAAGGTGAAATGGTAAACGGCCATGAGCGGTGCCGGTGTGGACAAAGGAACACAAAGGTGGGCCGAACACGTTGTGGATGGAGTGTAATGAAAGAGGAGTGTGGAGGGGGGGCAGTGTGCGCGTGTGGAAGGAGGGGGGAAGATGCGGATGTGGACGAAATTGGATCCGTGTGCTGAATCAGCAACTAAATCTGAGTTCAAGGTCAACACAGCCAAGCGTGCCGATCGCTGAGAGAGGAGAGGCGTGTCAGTTGGACAGGCAACATTACCGAGTTGAGTTAGATAGAGAAGGTGCCGTACGTTATCTTGCTGAAAAAGACAATAGTGAACCGAAGGAGGGGATGAGTGCCAGAGATGTGGGCAGTAGTGACCTCGAAAGGTTATCGTGGAATAGTAGCGCCCGGTGCAGCTTCGAGCGATGTGACCGCCAAGGGTCCTCTTCTTTCGCCTGCCTCTTTCATCTTTTGGGTCAGGTGCCTTTTCGCCCGCCATCACACTCATGACGCCACAACACGCATCCTCGCCTTTTTTTCCTCTCCGTCGGAATTTTCTTGCTTTCTGTCCACAGCCCGATAACGGAACTTCTCCCCCGGCCTTTCAAACACTTATAAGCCTCCAGTCCTATCCCCCACATCATCATCATCATATCCTCCTCGTACCATTCAAATGCATTCCGCCGCTACTACCACTACCACTACTGCCTCCATGGCCGCCCCTTGCCACTCTGCATCATCCGTCCCCGTCTCATCGCGTCACTCTCACAATGACTCACCTTTGGTGAACGCAAACGCACCCCAATGCTGCCACTGCGGCTGGCGCGGCGCTCATGCCCCCAGCTGCCCATTCCGTTAACAATCTCATTGTTACCATATCATTCTATTTATTCCCTCCATCGCTCAGTGAGTCGCTCGGCCACCCATGACGCGCAGTTCTCATCTCTGACGCTTTCCTCGCCAGGCGTCCCTTCCATGTTGTCATTCAACTTACCGTCGATCGCATCTGTTCTCCTCATCTGTATCACCATACGCATACACCACGTGCATATGCGCACGCTAGTCGAGGTCAGCTCTTGTTACAAGAGTGCCTCCGTCCATGGACATCCCGCAGTTGTACGATTAGCACCCGATCCTCACTCGTCTTATTGTTACCTGCGCGCCCGAGTCGTCTTGTCTGTGTGTGTGGAGCACTGCGGGGTATAATCGTGTCTGTTTGCCATGCAGGGAGGGGGCGGGCGTACTATATCATTCATAGACTCGCACACGTATCCCGACGCCTGCATTGTACACACCCATCTACCACATTACAGTAATCCACATGAATGATCATCATCATCACATCACGTTCGGTCCGCGATGACTTCATAACTCCACCCACACACAAAAAAAATCATGTCCGGTTGCCATCATGGGTCTTGTTTCATCTCGGACTCTGATCGCCCGCCGTCCTGGAAAGACTTGGATTCCACCAAACGCGTCAAGACTACCGTCCTGAACGGTACATCGCCTACTGATTATCCAACATTCGATCCCGATATGTACAGCGGAGATCTAATCCCCATCATAGACACACATGGTCAATCCGCGAGGTCGGATCGCAGGGGAGACACCCGCCAGACAGCCCTGCGCGTCTTGCGCGACGCGAGCTTTTTCTCGGGCCCCGCATCCCTCTTCTAGTGTCGTCTTCGAACGCACTTTCCACGCGACGCTCGGATGTTTCACGAGATACGTTGGACATGTTCACTTGTCCCGATATCCCTTTTCCAGTGTGGTTTTTTCAGATTTTATTCCAGCTCCGATTGCCGGCTTGAGAATATCTTGCTTGTTTCGGATTTCAACTCGTTTCGTCTTGTCACAGCAACGGGTTCGATCACGCCATCATGACTTTGACTGATGATTTGGCTGCACAGGTCCAAGCTTTGCATTCAGACGATCTCCAGGTTTCCTTTCCCCAGGAACATGTGCTTCTCTTGACCCTGAATCGCCCTAGATACCTCAACGCCGTCTCTCCTCAGCTCAACAACGACCTCGCCGCGGTCTTGCGCTGGTTCGACGACGAACCGTCTCTCTGGTAGAGTCCCCCCCGTCCCCATCCGATTCAATCTCAATCTCGTTCATATCTGCCAAGGGTTGTGATCGTCACCGGCCAAGGTCGCGCCTTTTGTGCGGGAGCCGACTTGAAAGCGTAAGTCAACAAACGCCACCATGCTCTTCGCATCCCACACACAACGCTTCCGTTCCCGTTTCACAGATGGCTCGAGGCCCAGATAAGTGGTCATATCACCGAACAGGAAGCCACCGCGTCCTCCATTCATGGATTCGCCGCCATCTCACGCCGGCACACGTCATGTAAACCCATCATTGCTGCGGTCAATGGATCCGCGTACGGCGGCGGCGTGGAACTCTTGTTGAACTGCGACATCGTCGTTGCAAGCGAGGACGCTGTGTTTGCGCTTCCCGAAGTGAAGCGTGGTGTCGTGGCTTCACAGGGTGGTACGTCGCGTTCTTTTCCATTCATTTACGCGCACTGGCTTGGGAGGTTTTTTCTTTTTCAATAAATGTGACGTGACACCGAGACCAGCGATGCATTTTGGCGTGTCCTGATTTTTCCGAGCTGGATAGCAATCGGACAAGTGCTGACGGCGATGCTATCCTTCCGCAGCAATTCCCAGATTAGCGAAGACGGTTGGTCACCAGGTATGATGCCCAACTCATGGGTGATTTACCCGCCATGAATCTCCGCATGACTGAAAACGCGAAATGCCCTTGTTCCGCTTTGGCATGTACAGCTCGCTTCTGAGATGCTACTCTTGGGAAACCCCATCAGTGCTATCCAAGCCAGAGACAGATTTTGTTTGTGGGTCTCCCTCACTTTCACACACACTATCACCGCGCCATGATTGTATCCAAAGAGGCGGGACTGCTTCTTTCTCTGATGATCATGGCTCACGTTCATATCTGTGTACACAGCGTGAACGCCGTCGTTGAACGATCAAACGTTTTACCCGCCGCGCTCGAGTTCGCACGCCAAATCATCTCCAATTCGCCGGATTCCGTGCAGAGCTCGAAAGAAGGTCTCCTTCTCGCACAAAAGCACCACTTTGAAGACGCCGTTCAAACACATGCACTGGGTGCTCTGAGTAAACGCTTGTATAATGGAAACAACGTCAAGGCAAGTTGGTCTCTTTGTGATGTAACGCCGATCAAACATGCGTTTTATCCCTTCTCCTCCTTTGACGTGTTCAATCTCTGACTCATCCTCCTTTCTCGCAGGAGGGTCTTTTTGCGTTCGCGGAGGTATGTTTATCGTTGACACGTGGACTGATGGATCCCCATTTATTCTTTTTCTCGCTCTCCGATCGTGATCGGTCTTGTCGCAATTCAGAAACGTCCCCCGACATGGACAAACCCATCTAAACTCTGATCGACCATCTAACCCCCTCCCGTCCTCGTTTTTAGACAATTTTTTCTTGATATCGCTTGCCGGCGGAGACTACGATGGATCGATGATGGATATAACGGAACAGACGACCTAGTCGCGAACCAAGATCAGGTTTTCGGCTGTGTAGTCTTGTCCTTCTGTGGTGTTAATCGGTCAAGTGGCGATGTTGATATGGTGATGTAAGAGGTTGTGTATGTGGTTACAGTATGCATCAACATATGTAGATATAGAGATGCTGTCATGGCTTGATGGAGTGCGCAGCACTTCACCCCAAACGCGAGTTACTCGGGTACTAGGACACGAGTACAATGGGGGCGGGTTAACGTTGATGAAGCCTCATCAGCCATCGGCCTCGAGTTGACACCGGCGCTCGAGTCGTAAGCATATATACATACTGCAGGGGCCACCTCGCGATTACTCGGTTCCAACGCGGGTGCGACATCGTGACATGACATGGTGTATTAAACTTTCTTGAGCAGAATTCGGGTTCGATTTTAGAAGCATGGCATTGCATGGCTGGCCCGGGGGATTGAATGAAGCCCGGGCGTAAGGCCAGAGGGATGCGTACGTACATGTTCCATGGGCGTAGGCAGCTATCGCCTGCAGCCGCATCACCAACCGCCGTTCATTTCGCGACGTTGCCAGTAATTGCACGTGTAGGTGTCTATGTGCGTGTACCAGTGCGTGTGAGTGGGTTGTGGTATAGTATGGTATGGCCATTATCATCGTATCTTGGCACCCCTTCGTGTAACTTATTGCGTCATCCCATCCCGCTCCACGTTTCGTTGCCAGCGGCGAGTCTAGACCTTTGGAAGACCCGGCAGTGGGGTGGCGCGGATGCGATGCGCGATAGCGTCTCTAGGTTAGCTTTCGTTTTCTAGCTCTCTCTCTCCTCCTCGGTGATCCGGCGGTAGAGTTGCGAGTTTAAAACAAAGGGAAGGCCAAGTCTGGACTGGACTGGACTGGACTAGGCTAGGTTTTTCTTTTCTTTTTTTTTTTTTCTCAGCGCGTCTTGTCTTCCGAGCTATTCGCTGGCATCGTATGCGTCGCAGGTCAGAGTGCGCTTCCTCGCTCTCTCTCACGAAACTCGGACTCGGACAATGACCGGGCGTACCGGTCACATGACAGGTGTACACGCCCCATCTCGTATGATCTCCGAGTTACCATTAGCGCGGTGTGCGCCTGGCTGGATCTTTTTTTCTTTTCTTTTCTTTTCTTTTTTTTTTTTTTTTTTTTCTTTTTTTAATAATATGTGGCCCGTTCGCAGCGCAACGCGGATGGACCGCCAAATAGATAAACAGATAAGAAATAGCACCTCATCTCGATCGACGATGGCTCCACTCCTGTGCTCATATTCGTGCTCATAATAGTATACATACGACGGCCGCAAGGAGTTAACACCTAGGGGTAGGGGGCGTGAGGTGGCGCTGTCCAACGCCCACATATTCAGCAAGGATCTGCGGTTGGCCGAAAAAGGGTGTATATGCATGTCCCGGGTTCCATGCTCCGTCCTCGTCGCAAGAAACCGTCCCCTCTCTATCTATCTCCATATCATGTCCATTTTATTTATATGAGATAGATTATATAATGGAACCTGGCTTGCAGGATATTGACGTGACGCTGCGGCGGAAGGGCGTTTCTGTGTTCATGTTGCTGTTGTAGCGCTGTTACTGTATTCCGAGCGTCCAGGAGTGCTGACCAAACCACCAACTTCGAAGAAGTAGGAAAAAGAAGAGGAAAAAGAGAAAGAGACAGATACCTGCGTACCATACGGACACACACTACTTTGGATCATGTGTGCATGACACGTGTAATAGGATCCCGGAACATACGTACGTACGTCTAGCCGTGCAGGGGTCGTGGTTGCGACGTGATGACGAGTTCCAGTTCGAGTTGTTACTTGCCGCTTGCCGCTCGTCGTATCGTCATACATTTGCATCTGTTTCTTGTGTGTCGATGGATCTGGGATCGTCAGAGGATCGTGTATGCGTGTGGGCTAGGGTCGCTATCGGGTCCAGCTCGGATATACCAAAGGGACTGCGAGAGTAGCCTTGCCTCGCGGTTCACTCAAGTTCGTCGCGCAGTGCTGATCGTCACTCTCGAGAGGCGTAGTTGGGTGGAAGACCGTGGGCAACGTTACGCCTTGTCAAACTGCGACGATTGCCGATCATATCGTGTTGACCACCCGTATGTACGTCCCAGCCGTATGTACAACAGTATTCGGATCGGCCGTAAAGGAGCTTCTTCGGATCTTGAAACACCAGCTACAACCGCCGAGGACTGGGAGTAGTAGCGAAGGAAAAGCATCTGAGACAAAAGGAAAAGAAAAAGAAAAAAAAAAGAGAATAAACGGTCATGTAACCAAAACACGCCTCGGGGTTGCAAAAGCTTGAATTTTTGGACACGGAAACGCGTTTAGCCGAACTACCGGGAGGGGATAGGAAGGGGGGGGCGCATTATCAACCCTCATGGACGATCAAGGTTCGATTCCCCCTCGTATCACAGAGCCGACTGCCGAGTAAAAAGAAGCCGAACAAGAAAAATGGGCATGGGTCCAGGATGAGCCACGTGGATGGAATATGCATGGGGCCAAGAGGGACCATGCGTGGCAAGGAACCACGTTCCAAATAATGGATCGGTGATCCTCGTTGATGCAACATGTACCCGGCCGAAAGACACGTCCGAGAAGCAGTAACCAAGACATGCTCCATCGCGATTAAACGCATTTTACGACCGGGAATGTCCTGGTGGACAGATATAGTAAGAGGCTTGCGCCGTGCGCCTTCTGCGTCTTCTAAGCAGGTGCCTAGGGGAGCCGAATATACACGCAAAGATCCGAGTGAGGCAGTCGAGACCCAGAAGCGAGACGTTGACGGCGGGCAACCCGACGTTCCGGTGTTCTCGGTGGGTTGAGTTGTGTGGTACGAACACGGGTGTATGAAAGCCATACTGCGACATGCCCGTGACTGCATGTAAGATAGTGGTCAAGGGTGTGCGGCAGGGACCGCCGACATGAAGAATTACGGAGTGTTCCACCTCTAGGGGCAGCGACGCAGCGCCTCATTGCCTAGGGGATGTATCATAAAACATGAAGTCAACAACACAACAATCAGCAAGGTGAACAGGGTTTCCAGTTGACGTTGATCGGGAAACGTTGGACAACAGGGGCTTGCGAGCATGGATATCTGCGTATCAGGGTGTGGCATGATCAGTTGCAATGAAGGGTCCGCGTGAGAGAATGAACAATCAGTCGTACGACGACGGGTAACCGGGTTTCCTGCAAACCGAAAATGAAATGGGATCAGTCAGTGCATGGTTGCGAAGCGTCCCAGAGCAAAAGGGTTTCCGCAAGGAGAGATGGAAGGCAACTCTAAAAACTCAGCACATCATGCCACACCCTGTGGTTCATTGAACGCAAGTTCAAGGCAAGGTAGTAAGGTTAAATTGCTTAGTAAGCCGGAACCATTCAGAACCAGAACTTTGTTTCAACACACAACACTATCATCATGTCCACTCAGGAAGAACAACTCATAGAGCTTATGCTCGAGCTCAAGGTGCGTATACTTTAATTACAACGAGCACCGTCGCACGTTCGACGGTATCGGTCCAACAGAAAACAACGCCGCAGCAAGCGCGATCCATTCTCACCTCCACGCCACAAATAGCTTACGCGCTCGTAGCACTCATGGTCAAGATGAACGCCATAGACGTACAGGTCCTCCAGGTATGTTCGCACATATCTCGCAGTTTCCCTACATCGCGTGTCTTTTAACGACGTCTTGTCTCCTCATTAACCCATCGGTCTTAATCCACTCCGGGATCGTACATGCCTAATGGAATCGCTCGCAGAAAACACTCACCACCTATTCTGCGAATATGCCTCCACCACCAGTTCCGCCGCCACCCACGCAACCATCTGCTCAGGTCCCACCAGCGTCCGCCGTACCTCCACACCTCTCGCAATATCGCACACCCACACCACAGACACATACGCCTCATCACTATAACGGTCACGGTCACACGTCTCAACCACCAAGTCAAGTACCATACATGGCGCAAACCCAGGGTCAATATCCTGGTCCTAGCGGGTTTGGAACGCCGCCCCCTGCAGCTCCACAGATGAATAATGGTGGCTTGCCTGACGCACTCGCGTCCATACCGGAAGAACAAAAGGTAATTCTGATATACATGACTCGTTCATTTTCTCGCGATCTCCGTAATTGCGAACGTGGCTTGACAAGGCCTTGCTCTTGCTAAATATCCATTATCGCATTTCACTTTCTCACAAATCCCGTTCAGGCCATGATAATGCGTGTCATCGCCATGACTCCAGAACAGATCAACATGCTACCCCCGCCCGAGCGAGCCGGTATCATCCAACTCGTGAGTTTTGTTTCGTTGTTCAGGATGCCCTGCCCAATGTGACATTTCCCCCTCCATAACCTCATCATTTCCGTTTGGCATTGATCCCCGTCACTCTCCGTCCTTCCACCGCTACGCGGTCACTGCCCCTCCCCACCTTTCTGCCTCCCTGCCCTCCCTCCTTCCGCGACCTTGCTTCCCGATTCATGTAGCGTACAACACTAGGATTGCCTTCGTAGATGTGATCGGAGTGGGGTTCTATTCCATTACTCTCTCTCCAGGGTGAGCCGTGGACTTGGGGCAGAGACGAACATGTCATCGCACTTCGGCAGTACCCATGCAGGAACCCAGCGCCACGATTGTGGCAATCAACGTTGGCAAACCGCGTGGGGAATGTAGGAGATCTGTGCGTATTCAACTTGAGGCTTTTTTTTTCTTCTTTCCCTCGGACCCTCGTCCGCTTGCAGTGGGAGTTGTTTGATCCGTGTTCGGGGAGAGCCGTTTTGTTTCGTGAGATCTTCGTGCCGCATAATCAGATATCGTCTGTGCTGGCTTCCCCGACGTCCTCCGATCAACGGCTCTGGTGTGTATGCTGATATGTCTTGTCTCTGCTTTCTGAGAGTCTGGGGTAAATGCAGACGTTCTTCATCGATCTCATGTGAAGCCGTCCAACGTGTCAGACGGAAAGTTCCAGTGGGAGAAAAAATGGGCATAGAAGAGGCAATTTGAACGACAGTGACACGAGTTATTTGTGGTGGCAGCTCTCATGGGGTTCGACGTGGAAGATGTGCGTTCGGGTATAGCCGAGAGAGAACGATTGAGCTTCTCCCGTCCGCTTCTGTTGTCGAGATGTTATCATTTAGATGTACTCCCACTCAGATCCAACTATTGCAGTGCATCTCTTGTGACCATGAGTCCATTAAATTTGATACCGTGGATGAGCTGTATATACTATACACCCCAATATTTCCTGGACTTGGCGGGATATTTTGCTCATCAAGGCATACACATGTGGAAGGACCTTGTCTTCCTCCCTTGTGTGCTTGGTATAAGTATCAAAATCCTGTAACTCCTGACCTGGTTTGGTCAACGCTTGGAGTGACACAACTTCGGATTATTCCGAGTCTTCTGGCTGAGCACTCCACACCTCTTGGTATTACTGTGAGAAATAAGGTGGACCCTCCAAGTCCAGAGACTGTTGTGTATCGAGGAAATGTTTCATATTATTGTCAGATGGCTGTCCGTTAGTACAACTTGAACTTCCCTTCCCCGCCACCTTGACTGTTCTTTTATTAGTCTCGTTCCTTTCAAATTCTGTGGTGGAGATATCCCAGTATGATCATATCTCCGCCCACAGGTGCTCCCTCAGTTATTTCCACCTTTGTGCCATTAACAAGCAGTGCTCATGGTACTGGATGTTTTTTTCCTTTTCCATTTGCTTTCGTTGTACATGTTACAGTATAATTTACCGAATGTATGTAGTGGGCATTCTTGCCCTTTTAAGCGATGTGTGATTGTTCCTAGTGGCCCAAAGGGGGATCAACTTCTCTGTCAAGTAGATCAGTCCCCCTTCATCATTCTAGAATACGGAAGTTGTTACCTCTTTACCTTGGCGTCTTGGGTTTAAGTTGCCGAGTCATGTAAGCCGTGTCAAGGTTTCCCCGGTCTGATTCTTCACGTAAATTGTCGGGTGACGACTCGCCGACGCTGGGAACGCCAGTCGTGTATCTCCGTAGCGCCCTCGGAGAGAAAAGGAAAGAAAAATGCGAATGAAGCCCAACTTTTCCAAAACGCCGTCTTCCAGACGGAGTTCTAGTTCTGACACAAAGACGGGGCGTCCCGGGCATCCAACTCAGGGTCAAAGGGATCAAACGTCGGATCTGTCTCATATTCTGATACGTGTAAACAATCGGGATGTATACTAATAGCAGTATCGGTGAGGTATACGATTGAAAGTGTGATCGGTGTGGCGTTCGCGAGGGGGCTAAGGTGAACTACGCTTTGGCAGCGATCAGTGCGTCGATATCTTTCTTGGGTTTTGCTTGCAAAGCATCGTTGCCGCCTACGAAATGACCATCTGGGATACAAAACACTGACGATCAGGAGAACGGTGACGGTGGTGGGCAGAATGGACACTAACTGATAAAGGTGCGAGGTACGGAGCGAGCGCCGGTCTTCTGCAAGAGATAGTCCTGAATGGCAGACCCGTCATTTCGTTCGTCTAGTCTATTTCGCCAAATGTTGAGTGGTCCACGAAGAGACAAAAGGAGCGGAGTAATGCATGTTTCATGACGCACTCGATGACTTCGACGGTTTCCTCGGAATACTTGGTCCTGAAGTATTCCTTCGTGCTCTTGCAGTACGGGCAGCTTGTCTTGGAGAACACAACGATTTTGTTCTCTGCGATCTTGTCCTGATAAGGATTCAAAGTGACCGTCATTCGTTGTAGGACATTTCAGAGGGTTGCATACGCACGTCGACAAACTTCTCAACAGACGTCATTCCGAATAGTCGCTGGGTAGGTGAAAACGAAGAAGAAGTCCGAAATGCAGTGGCAGGAAAAGGTGAAAAGAAGACGTGGGGGGGCGTCTTGATAGCAAATGCGAGAGAGCGATATATATGGGACTTGAGGAACATTGCCGGTCTCCCGGTAGTCGAATTTGAATCCTTGCACGATTTGGCGCCAGTGGTATTTAAAACATTCGGTCATATGACTTAACATAGTGATCAAAGCGCCTCTGTGTGAGCGTCCGCCCGCACTTGCCAGCAACGATCGCTCTCTGTAATGCATTCGTAAGATTTCGGAGTGCTGAGGACATTGACACTAGCACGTGATGCGTAGACTGACAGGCCGCCGGCGCAGTATCTCGGACACTGGCAAGTTCCGCTACTACTCCTTGCAGCTCCCCCATGTTTCAACCCAAGGCGCATCCTTTGCGAGAAATTTGCTTTCAAGATCGAGATTTAGGCAAGTACGATATGTATGGGAGCGATTACTTCCAGGTCTCGCGATCCTCTCATTGATGGTGAATGTCCCCGGAGTTGCCCTACCTGAATGTCTTGTTCCGGTCACGCAGGGAGATTTCAAGCCTGTGAAACAGCACGCAAGGTGATGGAGAGGCAAAAAAACATGCATTCGAGAGACGATGGCTTTTCAAATTGTCAACAATGAGTAGACCCCTACCATCATGATAGTTCGTACAGATGCTTTTCGTACAAAAATGCATGTCGCACGGACCCACCGAAACACGTACAGAGAGCAAACGTATGTCGGGGCCACTTGTACAAGAGCACAGCCAAGTTAAATATCGTGATGCTTGGGGCCACTCCTGAGTTTCCTCTAGGCAAGTCTCTATTCTGTTCAGACACTTGTTGTCGATCATGGCTCTGACGATATCTCGACACTTTGGCATGTCCTTCCCAAACATATGTCGGTGTCTCTAATACAAGGAACATTGTGATACTTACCTCGATTTTAACTAGATGCCCTTGCCTGTCGATCATAGCCCGACACTCTAGCACGACCCTTCAACCCCTTAATACATCTGATGACTTGTCGTCTACTCTACAATTCATGTTGTCGAGTATTTAGTATATTAGCAGTGATTCCACTTCGAAAATTGGGTAGGAGGCGCTTGTCTGAATTGGGAGGAACGCTTGGCTGGGACACAAATGAGTAGTGTCGCTGCCACTCGTAAACACTTACTTCCGGGGCATATCTTTTTCGTCCATTCCAACTTCCACCGATTCTGGCGGGCATGGTTGAAACGCTGACCTTGACTATCTGCTATGCAAGGTGTATCATAGGCCAAATTACATAAATTGCTCACTTTTGGTCGACATACACACGCGTCTACATCCAACCTACAATTTCGGCGTACTTAATCATCACATGCGTCCATAGATGTCCAATGGCGGACGACCAAACGCCGACTATCAGAGCACGTCAGCAAACTGACGCGTAGTGCGCATGTTCTCAACAATCAAACTCACCACTGGTGTCGGCTTGTTATCTAGGACAGCTTCGATCTTGTCCAGGATCTCAGGTGTCAACTTGGGAATGACTTCCAACGCCTTCAAGTTGTCGAGCACCTGCTCAGGCTTGGACGCGCCAAGAATGACCGTGCTCGTGTTCGGGTTCTTGGCCACCCATGCCAACGCCAGGTGTGTCACAGAGCAGCCGAGTTCTTTGAAAAAAATCATTCAGCAGGTCCCCAATGAGAACGAGATCACGATCGAATGCGAACCTGTCTCTGCAAGCTGTGAGAGCTGCTGGACCTTGCTGATCTTGGCGTGACCCTCCTCTTCGTTCAGACTCTTGAGCGTGTCCTTGAAGAAATCAGAGTGCGCCGCGAAACGAGAGTTTTCTGGAATGCCGTTGTTGTACTAAACAGAGGGCATGTGATGAGTGAGAAAGCAGGGGCATGAAGGTTGATAGAATGCGAAATACCTTGCCGGTGAGGAGGCCGCTGGCCAGTGCTGACCATACAGTCGTGCCGATGGCATACTTTTTGTACAAGGGTGCATATTCCTTCTCGGGACGCTCACGGTGGAACATGCTGATTGATTATCAGTGATGGAGCTCTCATACACACGGTGGAAACCACGCACTGGTGCTGGCATTGCTCAGCAATAGGGGGAATGAGGTTAAGCTTGTCAGCGACGTCTACACGAAATATTAGAACACGACCTTGGAACAATGGGTGAGATGCACTCACGATATGCTTCCTCGATGTCGCGCGAAGACCACTCTGATGTCGCCCAGTAGAAAGCCTGAGGTAGAGATGAAGTACATATTTCGTCGACTGAACACGCATTGGACCTACCCAGCCTTTCTCGATCACGTAGTTGAATGCGCGAACAATCTCCTCCATTGGAGCTACGCCACATCAGTACCCGCACACACAATAGAACAGTAGCACACTGACTAGTGTAATCAGGACGGTGAGCGAAGAGGACATCGACGTAGTCGAGGCCCAAGCGTTCGAGGGAGGCTTGAGTGCCTTCAATGATGCTGAAAGCCGGGTAAGCAATCTGGAGAGAAGTTAAACCTATGTATTAAAACGCGGACTTACTGTTTCCTAGACAGACCAGTGTCGTTGGGACCAGTGCGAGTACCGAAGAACAGCTTCGTCGTGATGATCATATCACTTCGGCGGTAGCCGAGCTCTTTAATAACGCGACCCCTGGCAAAAGCAGCGCGCCGTGAGTAACAATCGCGACACACCACGGTGTCAAGCTCGAACGGATACGAACATTTCAACCTCTGAACGACCCTTGGCATACCCCTCGGCGGTATCGAACATGTTGATACCGTTCTCGTAGGCGACTTTGATGATTTCCTTTGGGTGCGTCATGTTAGGCTACCCCCGCACAACGTTCACGACTTGACCGTTCATTACCTTGACCGGGTCACCAACGACGGTGCCTCCCAAAGTCAACCCTACGACGTTGGCTGATGAGACACCACGAACCTCCGAAAACCCTGTCTACTCACATCCACCGAGCGAAAAGACCGGTACTCGTAAGCCGCTAGGGCCGAGACGGCGGAATGGCATGCCCTTGGGGTCGAATTCGTACTTGACGGCGGACATGGTGGTAATCAGTCAGGTAAGAGGGGGGTACTGATCTGAATCGATAGTAGCGTCGCTGAAACATCGGACGTCAATATATAGGCTCCTCAGGCTAATTACCCCCGTTAGAACCTACCGGTCCGATGGATGTATGTGGTCACCGGTCAGGGAAGAAAACTCCACGGTCTTCGTGAACTGAATTGCAAAGTTAACCTGTATTAATAGGACGTGCGACGTTTTAGAGTCGTATTCAAAGCAAAAGATCAGCTGTTGGAGCTACATGCATGCGAACACCTCGGTTGAAGCGTTATTTACAAAGCTAGCCCGCGGCGAACAGGTATCATTGGATATTTCACGACATTTGTGGGAGGTAAACCACACTTCCACCCACATCTGCAGAAGATGTTCACAAAAGCATTGCGTTCACGGAGTTCCGCCCTCCGTGTCAACCGTGTCATCGTCACAACGTTCAAAGATCTTGGTAAGCACGACGTCTTCACCTATCATTAGTGCTCGCTGCGTTGTCGAAATGTAGCCTCACGATGGCTCACAGACAACCCCAACGGGTCAAGAAGTGGACGGCTGAAAGTGGGCTGAACATTGATCAGCTCGATCGATCCAGATTCTAGACCACTCCCAAATTATCGGACTTACACTGGTCATGACTTTTTCGCTAGGATGGTCTGGACCTTGTCCAGGATCTCGGGCGTTACCTTCGAGGCTTACCGAAAGCCCTCAAGATGTCGAGAACCTGTTCAAGTCTAAATGTGCCAAGGGCTTGGATGCCGGTGCTCATGTTGGGGTTTATCTAACCTGGGCCAAAGCCAGGTGAGTGACCGAATTGCCAAGCTTCTACCGCGCTCAGGTGAGTCGCAGGGGAACATCATGAAAGAGTCTACCATGATCAACTGAGTGACTTGGCTTGTTCGGCGAGTGTTGAGGTCTCTTACACCTAATCTTCGCTAGATCCTCCTTTTTTGCAGACTATCCATGTACTCTTGCAACGGTCTGGTTGCACTACAAACCACTCATCTCGTTACACGGACCATTTCCGACGTGACGCAGTGCTGTGCCTAGCGATCGCGGTCGTGTCATCATTCATCACTGCAAAATGCAGAAAACGTACAAGCCCAAGTAACCATGATCCAGTACCGATATGAATGCGTCAGCAATTTTCATCCATGAGTACTAGGGACGAACACAATGGCGATCGTCATCTAAATTGTCCGAATAGTCATGCCCGATACGTCCGGAACAACGAGCCAAAGATTGCATCAACATGGCTGAGTCTAGACTGAAGCATCTTCGACTCGGCATTCGGCTTCACATTGTCGTCTGACCACAGCACAGAGGGCCTCTGAAACGCCTTGCGACGAAGCTGCACTAATGTCCATGACAAGTGCGCGCACTAGGCAGGATCCTGCTGCTATCATGTTACCACCAACACACTTGAGGTGTCACCTTGGTGGGTAGTCGACGGCCCGAGGACGTGTGGTGGTGCCACATGCCAGTTTGGAGGGAGCATGCACAAAATACCTCTCACCTTAAAGGCTTTCATGATAGATGTCCAAGCGAGGCCCGGTTTATAACTGCGCTCTCATGGCGTCAGCGCGCTAGCATGGTAGTACTTGCTCTCTTCGAAAAACAGAGTCAAGGGAAGTATCAACTTGTGTTTGTATTTGTTTATACCAATAACTTGACCCCCGATTTTGATTAAGCTGCATTTTGGATGACTTTTCAGGCATTTACCCTCAATGCAGATTCGAAGATGTTCACATGACTTACAGACCAGCAAGATATGTGACTTACGCACTACTACCTGGTCAATCAGGGACCTAGAAGGGTCAGACATGCCTGATTTGCGGTTAACCAGGTGTCAATCCGGTGGTGATAGATCTCGTCGACAGGAGCCGGGAGAGTGTCATGGCAAGCTCTGTGTTGGCATGGCCGCACGTCTTTCTGAACGCGGTGCTGCTTCGTGAAGTGATTAACAAGGTCAAGGAAACGTAAACAAGGGACATGAAGCGTTCCGTGGCACACACGAAGGTCAGGATGTTCCTCCAGTCACTTTTGTCCATCTCATCATGTATTCATGCATATAAACGCAGATGCCGACTATCGTCCCGGTCTTGTTGACGAACCCACAATCACCCGAGTCAGGACAGTTTGCTTCCTCCATGGGCAGCAAAACTTCACCCAACACTTTCGTTTGGCAAATATCTCGTGCGTGGGGCATCTATCCGCACGATCGTCGCACGTCCAACCCAGAGGTACTGCGCTAAACAAGGATCTTTTTGACGAATAAGGAGTCTACGATTTCGTGCTAGTACATGGCACGGAATCCTCAGAGATAGCGGCGGACCAGTCACCCAAGTTTATGACGTTTTCAATGGGCAAGGCGAATGGAAAAGCGGGGTCGCTGTTTTGCGTGGAGGGTTGCGGCCGGGCGACGTCGGCATCGATTGTGTTTTTCTTCTTCTGTACGGTGAACGAATCTCAATGGAGATACTAAATAGTGTTCCGAACGGTTTGTATCTATAATCAAAGGTCGAACGGATAGATATTATGTATGGTGTGGGGTAGTACGAGCCTGCGGACGTCGTCTCTTGCGGGAGGCAGGAGTTAGTTGCATATTGTAGGAAAGGAAGAACGAGAATTGAATACTCGCCCATCTGTATGATTGTGGAGGTAGAGTGGGTCATGTGTTTTGAGCGTGGCCGAAGAACATCGCAACTATGGGGAAACAGTCTTTGTAGAGAAAGATCGTGAACATAGAACGAGACGTAGTTGGGTTGCCAACCTGAATGTGGTAGTGGCACCATTGAATGGACGAGGACGTGGCATAAGCGTTTCGTCCGCTGACTTGCCCATTAAGGTTCTTGGCTCTGTTTTTCTTTCTGTATGCCAGAACACTTGACATCAGCTCCACACATCAGAGAACATCTATCCTTTGAGTGACGTCTAAAACTTGTCACATGTTCCCTCTGTTGCGTCGACACGATCACGACGCTGCCAGTATCTCACGGTCGTTTCGCCCCGGATGGACTCAGGCTGTGAGGGAAGCAAATGACACATGTAGTACTCCTTTTAATGCCTGTTAACGAAGCATTCACTTATCGCATACTCAAACGGATATGTTTTCAACAGGGGATTGAGGTGTGCAATGAGTCGACTGTATCTCTTCAGCTAACTATTATCGGCCATGTAGTTGCGAGGGCGGCGTCTCTCACGGGAACGCAAAGGGTAGTCAAGAGGCGGCGTTACAGCAGTTTAGCCTCATCTGCACGAAATGGATATGATTTTGCTTATCAGGGTATGTTGTGCAATCTGCGATGTTCTTCCTGGCTATTAACCCTTACCTCCCCTCTCCGTACAAGCTGTATTATTGCGTGTACGTGACCTTGTCGCGACTACGGAGGACAATACATGTGACTACTGCCTTAAAGTATGTATGGGATGCGGTACCCATCTGTATGCATGGTAGCTGGTTTTTACATACGTGCAAGCGAAGGTGACGACATCATACATCATACATCTGGTGCAAATTTGTTTACAGACATGGCGTAGGGGATATTAGACCAGATGAAGCTTGCGTGCTCCTACCCATGTCATGTTCCATCCGTGAGTTGGACGCTGGACGAATCCACGGTATGGTCTCCTCTCAGTAGAGCAGAAGGAACCATCTTGCGAAGATGCTGCCAATGGACCAGCCACTTTTCAGACTAGCACACCGCCCCCTTTCACATCAATGTTTAGTGATCGTGATGAAGGGGGCACGTTCTTTTTCGAGTCCGGTGTGCAAAATGAGCGAATGGACCAGGGTAAAGAAATAGAGATGCTGGAGAGAGAAACGCCCATTGCTGGACCTAGTCGTGCTTGAAGGTGTCTGGGTCGGGTTGAGTCTTTATATCCCAAGCATATCCTTTGCGTCCTTCTGTGGTAACAATGCTGTTTATTGTATACAATATTCGCACATATACAATACTTTGAACTATGACTGCCAAATTAACTCTCGCTGTCAGAATAGTGCTGGTAATGTGCACGACCCTTGAAGCGAGAGAAGGTGAAGGTAATATCGTATCAGGCTCCAGCCCAAGTGTGGGACGGTTGCAGTTTGCTCCCAAGAATTAGTGGCGAGACCCCCCGGTGTGTCGGTCAGCTACAACGTGGTTGACAATTCGCCAATGAGGGTACTATCGTAAAACTTCAAATGCCAAACGCCCCGGCTCCAGGGCGAGAGTGACAGGCCAATGGCGCCGTCGCCGAAACGATCGCAGGTCCTCCCAATCACTGGCAAGTGAGCAATTGATTTCTCAAATGATGCCAGTGAGCTTGGCGTAAAAAATGTGCTCAATCGGACAAGATTAGCTGATATTAGACTCAGGCTTTGCCTAATTTACTGTCCATAATGTATCAGTTTAATTTCCAGTGCGAAGCTGTATGCTGATTGGCTCACCTTGATGCTGATACAACACGTACGATCGTAGCATCCAATGGGCAAGCAGTGATGAGTATCAGTACATGCAGGGAATGGAGAGATTAGCACGAATCGTGTATCAAAATTTTATGCTAATTACCACGTTATTCACATCATCATCACTACACCAATGTACGCAGTCTAAGATATGAACATGATATAGCGAGGCAGACTCACAAACAAAATCTGTCTCTAGATAACACTTAACGTCACGGGGTTTCCCAAGAGTAGCATGAGCTGTGCATGCAAAAATGCAAAAACATTTTGCGCTTTTGGTGGTGCGGAGATTCATGGCGGGTAATCACCCTTCAAGTTGACTTGGGTAGGTATCATGGGTAGGTACCTGGTCGCCACTGTCTTCGCTAATACGGGAAAAGACAGATGTCACATCGTCGTCCACGTTCAGCGCTTGTTCGGTTGATATTCATACGCCGACTCGGGAAAATCAATGACGGACACGTCACAATCCACCGCTGATCTCGGGCGTCGTCGCATTTACAACAATAATGAAAGCCTTCAGAGCCGGTGCGCGAAAATGAGAGCAAGAGAACGTACCGCCCTGGGCGTCAGTGAGGACAAATATGGTACAAAAGGCTTGACGCAATAACCTCCATCCCTGCGTTCGCGTCCTCTCCACATCACTAAGAAAGATGACTCTGCCGGGTGATGTCGCCACAGTCGCTACAGTATACGGTTCAATCTTGCTAGGCACCATCTTTGGAAGCTGGTAAGATTACCAGCACTTATTTGTTATTGCACTCACTGGCACACGTGTTTAGTCTCACTGGCATTGTCTTTGTCCAATGCATTCTATACTACAAACTATATCCTGGCGACTTCCTGTGGACAAAGGTTTTGGTGCGTCATCGTTCTTTTTATCAAAACTAATCCGTGTCCAC